>WBNH01004430.1:865356-952790 GCA_013401255.1 Urocolius indicus | reverse complement strand
GGGTTTGGGTTTGCTGTGGGGCTGTGGGTGGGTTTGGGTTTGGGTTTGGGGCAGTGGATGGGTTTGGGTTTGCTGAGGGGCTGTGGGTGGGTTTGGGTTTGGTGAGGGGCTGTGGGTGGGTTTGGGTTTGGGTTTGCTGTGGGGCTGTCGGTGGGCTCTTTGGGTTTTCTGTGGGGCTGCCCGAAGGGAAGGAGCAATGCCAGCACAAGACACACATGTTGAGCTCTTTTGTTTTCAGAAGCTGCCTCATAAGCTCTCAGCCTCCCCCCCCCCCCCCTTCGCCCTTTCCCAGGTAGACAGATGCCGTCATGCACACAGCAGCCTGTCTGTACAAACCAAATAAGGGCAGGTTTTGCAGGAGTTACCCACGCGGGACAGCCCTGGCAGGGGCTGCAGTGGGCAGCCACTGTGCACGAGGCCTCTTTTCTGTTTGACCTGGGAAAGGGGGCTGGTGCTTGTAGCTTTCCTCAGCGTAAATAACATTTTCCAGCGCCCAGATTTCCCATGAAGTTGTCCACTCTGCCTCAAACAGAAGAGCAGTCTCCCTGATGTGCTTTGAGCGCACAGCCTTTTCACCCTGAGAGTTTCACCAGGGTCTCCTGGCCGGTTGTGATTATAACGCTGGGAGTTACAAATCCAGTCTGACAAGTCTCCATTGCTGATTTGCGTTCTGGAATGCTTTCACGTGTTTGTGTTGTCCTTTCATTGCTTTCTTTTGTTGTTGTTGTTGTGGACTTAGGTTTCTTTTGGAATTGTGTTACACGCTGTAAACCACCACAGGGGGAAAAAGATACACCCCAGCATACCTGTTGCACAGATCTGCACAGGTGTACCTGATTCCATTAAACTTTGCACAGGTGTACCTGCCAACGCATCCTTTTTTTAAGCTGATATCAAAGCATTTCCTTGCTTTCTTGTCTAAGATGATCTGTAGGGTAGGCGGTGTTGTTGAACTAGCTGTCTAGTTAACAGAGGTGTGTTAGGAAAGTTCTGTACTCTAGTTTAAAATGCTTTCACATTTCCACCCCGTGATCTCATCGAGTCCAGAAACCTGAGTTTCCTAAATAAATTTCCTGGCAGTGCTGCTTTGGAGTAATGTTTACTTGAAACTTTGGACTCTTTTGGAGAAGCCTGTAAGGTGATGGAACTCTGTGACTTTTATAGGTTTCTTTTGTACTTCCCCCCAGTCCCGTTGTATTTCTTGAACGTATCTTCCTGATCAGGAAAGTTGTTGGTTATTTCGATTCCTCATTATTTAGGCATTGCAGTGCATTGAGAAGTTGATTCTATGAGGATAAATTATTTGACTGGGTTTTTTTTCTCTTTTTTTTTACAGCATTGTCACTGATGTTGCAGTTGGTGTGAAGGTAGGATGTGCACTTAGCAAATAAGGGGGCGCGTTGTTGGTACATATCTAACTCCTTTGAGAATCAAGTACTTGCAAGTTGTAAGATTCTAAGTAGTCATCGTCACATGACGTTTAATCAACAGTATTTGCTTTATTAACCAAAAATCCCTAGATGTAAATTGGAGACTCTACACAAAAGACGTTTCTAGGCACTGAACTGTAAACAGTGGCTCTAGACTAATGTAGAGGTGTCAGCTTCGTACTGTAGAGCTTCGTTTTGCATCTTTTTCTCAGAACAACACTTTGTCATTGTTGCATGGTGATTGTCAAAGACATGTTCCCCCACCTCTTTTTTTTATTTTCCCCCAAAACAGTTACATTGAAGTTAAAAAAAGAAGTGACTGTCTGTAGTAGGACACAAAAATATGGGAGGAGGTAGAATTTGTTGTGCAGAGAAGTGGGTGTTTGCTTTGCTTCACTTTTAATCTCTCAAGTTCAGTTACGAATTTATTCTGTTTGTTATTACAAGGAAAGAGATTCTAAATGGTTGTTTGCTGTTTATTACACTTTTGTATTCAAATATGTTGCAGGAATTAGACCAGTATTTTGTAAAAGCAGAAATAACATGACTGGAAAGAGATAACTTTAGGTTATGTTAGTAAATATGTGCAAGCATTTCTGTTATAAGTGGTGGAAACAAGTTTTCTAGGGGATAGGGTTATGTCTCCACCTTTGTCCAGACACTCTGTAGCTATGCTGTGTAGCTGTTCACCTGAAGCTGATCTAGGTTGACTGCTCAGTATGCCAGGTTTTGTCAGGTAAAGCTCTTTAGCTCAGATTCAATAGTGGCCCTGCTGGATGTGGGCTAGTTCTTATATAATTCAGCTAGCCTGTGCATACTGTCAGACGTACCTGTGTTACGTTTCTGGGCAAGCTTGCTTCCAGAAGGAGCTGTTAAGAAGTCAATTATACAGATTCTTGCCTCATCTGGCTCCACATGCTCATCCAGTATTGGAGACAAGCTTAAAATCACTCTCAGAATCAAGAGAAAAGTGTAGTTATTAAATACTTCTGTGGGAGCTAATGCCAGTCTGAAATACGAACTGCCCTGATTGTTTCTCGGTTGCCTGGGAGGACAAAGCCTTAGCTGATTAAAGATTTAGGAATGTATGTGATAGTTTGGAGAAATACATAAGCAAGTCTTTCAGAAGTAAACTGACCCACTTTGAGTAGCTTTGGGGCAAAATAGTTTATAAAGTGCCCCGAGTCAGTGAAGAAGCAGTTTCAGGTAGAGCAGGTAGAGCATGTTTGAGGCTTATATTCTGACATTCTCACTTAGGAGAAGTAAGTGGATTCAGTACCCCTTTCATTCTTAACTACAAATGGTTTAGAATCCGTGAGTGTTCATGGAGCCTGTTGTGTGTGCTGCCATCTTTGTGTGTTTCATAGAATCATAGAATGGTAGAGGTTGGAAGGGACCTTTAGAGATCATCCAGCCCAACCTCGTGCAGAAGCAGGTTCACCTAGATCAGGTCTCACAGGAATGTGTCCAGGCGGATTTTGAAGACCTCCAGAGAAGGAGCCTCTACACCCTCCCTGGGCAGAGTTCCCTGTCCCTCTTGAGCTGAGGAGCCCAGAACTGGACACAGAACTCCAGATGAGGCCTCACCAGGGCAGAGGAGAAAGGGAGCAGAACCTCCCTCAACCTGCTGGCCACACTCTTCTTGATGCACCCCAGGATGCCATTGGCCTTCTTGGCCACGAAGGCACATTGCTGGCTCATGTTCAGTTTATTGTCAACCAGGACTCCCAGATCTCTCTCTGCAGAGCTGCTCTTCAGCAGGTCAGTCCCCAGCCTGTCCTGGTGCATGGGGTTGTTCCTCCCCACATGCAGGACTCTGCACTTGTCCTTGTTGAACCTCATGAGGTTCCTCTCTGCCCAACTCTCCAGCCGGTCAAGATCCCGCTGAATGGCAGCTCAGCCTCTGGGGAATCAGCCAGTGCTCCCAGTTTGGTGCCATCCGTGAACTTGCTGAGGGTCACTCTGTGCCCTCATCCAGGTCGTTGATGAAGATACTGAACAAGACTGGCCCCAGAATCCATCTCTGAGGAACTCCACTGGCCACAGGCCTCCAACTCAATTCCATGCCATGGATCACCACTCTAGCACACCTCATCACCACATCAGCCAGCTCCCTCGCTATTTACTTTGGAACTGTAGTTTCAGGTGCTAGCCAGACAATGAAATAAAGGCACTTCAGATGACATAACTGGTTCTTTCTGTTGATTATGGAAGTTATATTATGAATATGAGAAGGCAAGGTAGGTGTATCTGAGGCAGTGATTTAAAATGAATAGAAGGAAAGGCACAGCAGTGTCAGAAAGAGGCACTCTGTCCTGTAACAATGGACTTGTTCTCCAGATTTTAAAAGAAACAATATCTTTGAGTGGGAGTAAGTAAGAAGGATGATGATTTTACAGAGAGAGCTGTTAAATGTGGGAAAAGTAAACTCGATTGTATTCCAGAGTTTCTGTAATTACCTCAAGATGCTAAGAACAGAAATGCGACTTTTCACTGGTGGATCAGTGCAGCTCAGGTAGCAGCTGAAGAGGAGCTTCAGTCATGCTCTGTGGAAGGCCACTGGGAACAGTTGTCCCTTGTGTTCTCTGGTGACTGTTGCTGATGATGAACTGATGCTTTGAAGTTGAGGAATGCTTTACCTGTAGGCGTTGTATGAACAACTGGGAACGTGACCTTTCTGTGGCTGTTACCTTTTCTTTGGGGAGCTTTGGGAATGTGTAGGGAGCAAGTTTTGAGTCCAAGGAGCTGCATCAGCAGTTTTAATGCTCTTTTGACGCTTCTTTAATTGTGGCTGGATAGCACTGGAAGTGGGCAGGGATTTACCTCTGTGAAATACGACTTCGCCAGGGTATTTGACCTGACGCTTTCTTGAGATGTTGCACCTACTGTACTGGCCAGTTACACAGCATGTCTGCTCTGTGTTCTGTTACACTTGAAGGAAAGGATTGTGACATATGACCCTTCTGTTAGGGAAACTTTGGTTGATTTTACCTTTATCAAGTTGGTACAAATTTGAAGATCACATTAACTGTTGTCTGGCTGGTTTCTCTCTGCGTTAGCCACGTTTTAAAACCCATTCATAAAAGAGTAGTAGTGGAAATTAACTACTGCAGCCTGGGAATCATCTTTGAATTCACAAAGGGTTTTGAGCTTTGGGGCTGCATGCATGCAAGGCAAGTGTGAAATGAAAGGAATACTTGCTTATATTGCCTTATTAGCAGTTTGTAGTCAGATGATGCCAATGAGGCTGCTGGGTTTGAAGCTATTACCACTTACTTGATTTAAAATATTTTTGTTAATCAAACTGTCGAATGTTCAATCTCAATTTGTGTGCTCGATCACTAGATACCACCAGTAAAGCCAAGCAAAACATAAAACTCAAAATGGAGGTGGAAAAAATGACAAATACTAATGGAAAACTTGGTTTACATAGAGGGGATGTGGGAACTGGCACAACTCAAAATATGCAGTGAGAGCACGCTTCCCAGATAAATCTGTCAGAAGAGCACTGTGCTTTCACTCTGAGGGAGTCAAAAGCCAGTCATCCTGTAAGTACACGTGAAATAATTGTTACATGATTTGGTCTGTAACGGCCTGTTTTGCTTACCCGCACTGCAGCCTGGCAAGGAAATGTCACTGCACACTGTACACCTCCTAAGTTACACCCAGCTTTAGCTCTGTGGCTAACGTGACTTTGGGAACTGCTGTTGTATGTAAGCAGTTTGTGTAAGGCGTTTTTGAATTCAGCACAGCCAAGGATTCCAGCAATGATTGTGTATTACATCGTTACTTGAGGGGTTTTTCAAGTGTTCAGTTTACTGAATGAATGTGAAGGTGTTTCCCATGCATGTGTTTCTCACCATTGACACACAGAATGTCTGCTTGGTTTTGAAAGGGTACATCTTAGTTACTCTTTCTCTTACAACATCCTTAGGCACTAAATAAAAAGTAAATATAGCAACCCCTAATCAGTTTCTAGTCTTCAGCTCCTCATCGCTCACTGGCTAGACCTTTGAGTCTCAGAAACTAATAAGTGTGGTTTGAATTGCTGTCCTGTGTTCTTTTTACACTTACGGTGCATTAGTGTTGGATAAGTGAACTGATTTGGCATTTGGAGTGATAGAGCCTTTTTCAGCTGTTGAAGTGAATGTATAATGTCTGTAATGTGTCTTTTCTCCGGAGTAATCAAAAGAATCTTCAGAGGGGTAAAAAAGGTGATGTTCCATGCACCTCTGTGATGTATATTCTTTACAACTTGGGTAACTTTTGGTGCATATTGAAGATGATAGATTTTTTTTTTAGTGTGTTTCCATGCATGCCACTTCAGTCTAATGTGTCATCTTGCTCCTGGATGGCACGTGTGCTGTAAATAGGACCTGGGCAATTGAGTGACTCATTCTGCGTATGTGCATTGCACGTTTCAGAAGGGCTGAGCTGTACTTCTACCTGATGGGAGAAAAGGAGAAGTCATTCCTTTATGCAGGCGTTATTTGGTACATAGGTTTTGGGAATTTCTGATGTTGTTGGCACAACTTGGGGCTACACTGGCCAAAAACCGAGCTTCAGCTCCCAAGTGTGGACACTTTCAGTTAAACTCAGGAAGGGAAACTCACATGTTTCTGCAGTAGTTTTGCAATGTAAGAATGACTCTTTTTTTTTCCCCAAAAGTCAGAGCATCAGCCTTTGCAATACACTTCAGGAAAGCGGGAGTTCCCGGTGTGTTGGTTGTGATGGAGTTGGGTAGGAGATGTCAAGCACCACTGTCCCAGTACTTTCAAACATTTTCCCAAATGGTAACGTATTACAAGCTCCCCCATTTCCTTGTTGCTGCAATGTAACGTGGAGGATTGTAGCAGTATAGGCGAAGGACAGTAGCTAAAACCAGAAGAGATAGAAGCTGATGGAGAAAAGATAGAGAGCACAAAAGCAGCAGTGTCTGTAAGTAGTCTTGAAGCATTAGCCACTCTTTTTTTAACTCAAGTTCTGAGAGGTAGTCACTTCTCTTACAAAATTATAAAGCGTTGGCCCTTTTTGCTACTAATAACTCTGAGTTTCCCTGTGGTGGAAACACATATTGTGGCTATCTTGTATCTTTTTATTTGAACTGTATTCTGCATAATGAAAATGTGTAGAAATCAAGTCAGAAATCTAGCAAGTTGTCAGAAGATAACTTTAGACCAAACTTAGGAAATGAGAAACTTATTTATATGGCTTTTTTCTTTCAGTTTATTCGTGTTCTGAAATATGTTTTTCCTTCACTGTGTAGTCATTCTAGATACTAAAGTGAAAGGAAGGGAATAGTACAGAAAAGAACTTGACTCATACAGGCAAATGCTACACGATGATCAGTGTTATTGCATTTCAAATATTAGAATTATAGGTTTGGGATGTCTTTGTGTGTCTGATACAACTACTAGTAGATTGGTGGTAGATTAGAAGGTCTGCTAAGGGCACTGATGTGAGATATGCTGTTAAAGGGACTGTGGTGTTTGATTTAGAGGTTTTGGTGGGTTTTTTTAATAGTTGCAAGTGCATACAGTTTTCATAAAACCCAGTTTCTCTGGCAAGTGTAACATGAGTTGTCGACAGCATTGTTTTATTATTGACAAACAGCAGAGAAACAAGTAGAAAATACCTTGATTTGTGAATGTTATTTTGAGATCTAGGAACTAGTACTGAAGGACCGTATCAGTACATCTAGGTGCCAAGGCTGTCTAACAAGAAGGCTAAGAACACATCCAGGTGGTAGCTCTAGCAAGTTGTTCTCACCTAATTTACTACCTGTTATGTACAGCTGCTTCAGAGTAAGACTTTCTTTTCTGGCCAGAATGGAATAGAAAGTCTGAAAGACTGGAATAAATTATCGTGTTTGTGTACTTCCTCCTGTATGTTTGAAGTGTCACCTGGTATTGTACTAGGCTCTTGCCTGCAGTCTTCTCTGGATTACACTCTCAGTTTCTCCAAGCTTTGTGAGATTTCATAAATTAGGCACGTGGCATATACCACGTGTGTAGTTGATTAATTTTCTCTTATATTCACATTTGTTCAGTAAGGAAGAATCTAAGAATGAGAAGGTTGGTTGTTAGGATATATAAACAGTACATAGTTGTCTGAGGACATCATGGGCAAAAAGGAGAACACAGGGAACGGGTGTGGAGAGGGGGTCGTGTTGGATCCAGTTAATTTCTTACTGAATTGAAAACAAGTGATGTTGTAACTGAGCTGTTAAGCTCCCATGGAGCTCATGGCCTTGTTTGATAAGATTTCGTGCTAATACAGATAAATAGTGTAGTCTTCAAAATACTAGAACAAAAACAACCAAGTGGACACACTGCCTGTATGTTCTGTGCTGATGAGGGGACAACAAGCTTATAGTTCAAACTGTGTGCATTGCAAAACACCTGTAAACCCGCACGGCACTTCTTCTGGAATGTAGATTCGGACTTGGCTTGTCCTGTCCTGAATGAGGCTTCTGTGATCCTGTACACACAATGTCTAACAGTCTATTCATTAGGTAGTTTGCATCATGTGTTTCGTCAGTAGTATGTAGTCAGAGCATAAGGCAGATGAAGTATATCCTCTTCACCAGGGAATATGTGAGGGTGTATTTATGCAGTGTCCTGTTATAAATGAAGCATTCATTAAATGAAGCGTCCATTGCATGGAAACTGAATGAAGTTTGTGAGTGCTGTGCTTGGGGGTTTAAAAAATGTTGCAAGAACATCAAGTCCCCAAAGTTAAATCAGACACAGTAAACACGCTGCTTCAATATTTGAGTGCGTAGCTGTTGGAGGGGAGTGTTTCATGTCTGGATTGGAACTCTCATGTCTTTTTGTTCCTCTCCAGTACTGTCGGGTTTCTGGCTTTTTCTTTTGAGTTGTTCCCAGATGTTGTTAGGAATGAAGTGTGTTACAGTGCTGTTAGATTTCTTTAAGTTATGAGATCTGTCACTTGGCTTGTCCTAGCCCTTGGGAAACTCATGCCTGTAGGCTGGGAGTGACTGTGGTAAATGCTCACTAGAGCTAAAGTTTTCCTTTTTCCCCTTCATCTAGGGACAAAGGGGGCAGAGGGGGAGGGCAGATGGGGCAGAAGCAACCTGTGCTTGAGAGGTTTGTAACGGCAGCGAATTTGAATATCACAAATGAGGGGATTCATCAGAAAACATATTGTTTTGCTGAGTGTATTCCTTATCTTTTCTAGGGTGAATTTAAGTAATTGTATTAGATTATGCTGTTGACCTTTTAACAAAGTGCAGTTTTGTCACTTGTTTACTCTTCCTAGTAGTATTGGTCTGAAGGTCTCGTAGTATTGTAGTGCACCTACACATACTTTTAAGAAGCCTTCTGTAATGCACTCCATTTTTTTGGGGTTAGGTTCAGCCATAACTTCTGATCGAAGTCTCCAGAGCCCTGAATCATTGGGAAAAGCGCTGAAAATGTTTCTTTTTCATAACCAAAAAGTACTTTGATGCATAAAAAAAAACTAAACCTTTTTGGTAACTTAAGCCAAAGCATTCTCTTTGCATTTTTTTTAACCTTGGACGTAATAAAATCTGGGGAGTGCTTGAAATATTCAAAGCCCCAACTGGAATGTGAGGAAAATAGTTGGCAAAGACTTCTACATAGTGTATTTTTTATTAGCCTCAAAGTATAGTATGACTAATGACTTCCTGAAATTACATGGCTACTTCATATAACCTGTGATAGCACGAAGCTTTATGGTAGTCTGTTATGGGGGTGGAGGAATCTGAAATCCTGCCACGTAAATCCAGCCTGTGTAGTTGAGGGATTCTGAGTTAGCAAAATAATCTCCTTGCTTTAACAGTTAAAGCTAAGCTAGGGACTCTTTTTTTGTGTGTAATTGATTTTGTAAACTGTAAAGGAGACAGACTATATACAACAACTCTGTTTGCTTGCAGAAATTAAATGTCCAGTTGGTATCTTTAACTTAGAGCAGATAGAATTTGTTGTACACCTGGTTTTTAAGTTTCTCTGAGGTAGGTAATCAAAGTATAAGTTGGTATATTTTTCCTCTGTTTTGGAAAGTGATCCTACATGTCAGTTTTGCATAATTCTGTTGATTGAAGCCATACATTAACATGTTGTTCACACACCACGGATGGAAGTGCTCTCACGGGGTCAAGGATGTGATAACATGGGCTTCACTGAAAGGACAGTGTTGACTCTGCAACAAATGCAAGTTTCACTCAGTGGAATAAGTTAGTTTGGCAATTCCCACGTTTATTTTGTGTAATAGTATTTTGGCACATGCTGGTTTAGGGAAAAAAATACCTTAGATGTTTCTGATCTGAATAGTTGGTGGTTTAGCTTTTATTGGAGATTAATATAGACTAATCTTCTTGACATTGGTAGGAATAGAAATACAGCATTGACGACTTGTGCTGTTGAGGACTAGCTGTCAGAAGATGACCTATTAATAGTGTAGCAGCAGTTTGTGCTTCTTTCTTTGTCCTTTATAATCTCCTTCCCTCATGCTAAAATGGATATTCAATTAGTCTCTACCTTGTTCCTATTACAGGATCTTTCCTTTACTAGGATAAAAAAAAAAAACCCAAAAAACACTGTGATGCATTTTGTTTGTTATTTTAACTTAGAGTTGGACATTTCTGTGATCTTCAGTCTTGTTCTACAGTCTCAAGTTTGCGTTGATTCTTTACAACACCGTAGTTTGCACAAATGGGAAAGAGTTTAGGGACTGCTGCTTTTCGATCTTCCATTCTTCATGGAAACTGATTTACTGTAGTCTTCAGTGATCTGAGTTTAGTTTCCAGACTCGAGAACTTACCTAAATGAGTTTAGAGATTTCTTTGCTTTGCCTGATATAACTAACAGAAGTGGAGTGCTGGAGAATAAGACTAATGAATGTTCAAGATGCTTGGGAAATGGTGCAATGATGAAGAGCTTTGCCCTTGGAGCAGAATGTCAGTCCCTTTTGGATTGGCACCTTCTAAAAGAACAAGCACATAAAAACAAAGCCAAGCATCCCAAACCACAAGTTGAACAATTCAAGTGTTCTATCTGCTGAATAAATATAAATCAAGTATTTATGTCTGTGCTGTGATTCAAGACGTGCTTGTGTTGCATAGTTGTGCCAGTCTGACAGTATGCACTGGCTTGCTTGAAATGCTTAAATTAAATGGATTTACCAGGCAACTGTCATCTTAAGATAACCCTTTTGAAGTAAATGACAATTACCAATTAAATTGCTAAAAAAGAGGTGTTTTTTTTTTAAAAAAAATTAGTAATTTAACTACTTTGTGTCCAAGTACTTCACGTGTCTGTTCCTGCATAGCTGGTTTTGAAGTTGCAGACTGAATGGAGAGGTATCTAAGCTGTTTAAGGTCTAATAAGGACAAATAACCACATATATCTAATAAGATGATTACTCACATAGTAAGAGAGAGCTTTGTCTTTTGGCAAAAGCTTTTGACAAGTATGGGAGTGAGTGAGCAGAGGTTTGCTATATGTTTGTGATTTTATGGAAGAACATTCCACACACGAATCTGTACATCTGTGAGTCAGACTTGTGAACACTGTTTGAGAATCAAAAAGCGTGGATAGGTGCCAACATAAGGAATTAATTTACGTGTTCTTCTGAAGCAAAGCTGTTAAAACTTTTTCAAGTGTAATGACAAACTCTTGTGATTGACTCAGATGTATTCATGAACTGCAAAATGGTATGTTTCAAACTGAAGAGAAAACTCTCTTAAGTGTTCATGAAACACAAATACAGTAACTGAATAGCCACTCTATTCAGTAATTTCTGATCCTCTTGGATTTTTCTGCCGTGGATTAAGAAATTAACAGCTTTTTGAAAGCCTGATTTACTAGGAACCAGAAGTTTATGTAACCACTCTGCTGGTGTTCTCGTGTTCTGCTAGTCAGCAGTCGCTGATGTAGCTTTTTGAAGCTGAATTGAGCTCAAACATCAGGTATTTCAGAACTGTAAAGTTCCTGCAGGTTTTGAGAAGAACATTCATTTGGTAGTGGGGATGCTTCGCTGTTGATGTAGCTACGATGATGTTGAAAACTAATGCCTGACATACTAAGGGGAAAAAAAATTGCTGTGCAATTAGTATGTCTGACTATGAATTGATTCAGTTTCTACTGCTAGTTCTGCTTATCCACTTGAGGTGTTCAGGCTGCAGTGCAGGCAAGGGCTTCCCAGCAGGGCTGGTGGGTGGACAGCTGCGAAGAGAAATAACTAATGTTATCCCTGGGTGGGCTAGTACTGCTAGTAATGTTGATCTTTGCAGTATTCTACTCATGTAAATAGTGTTAGAAAAGTATAATGTTAAAGAGAAGGAAGGAATGTTTGTTATTCTATTTATAGAATGCTTGGGTTGGTGTGTTATATTTACAGTAGAAAGCAGTGTAGTTTGAATAACTTGAGTTTTCATCACTTCCCAAACGTTTCTCAGGTTTGTTCAGATAAGCTTTTCTTTAGTTCTGTCTGATTGGAGGTCTGTCCTTATATTGGATTGAAAAGGACAAGATATGATTCTTCCTACTTAATCTTAGTATTAGGCATTACTCACTTTTAAAGGAGATCTATGGTTGATTTGATAGGCACAGCTTTGTTGATTGCTGTGTACAAGAGCTTAGAGTATTCTGAACTTCATAAAGATTCTTCTGATGTTGAAAACCACATAAGCTTTAATGTCTCTGTGTGCATATACATAAACACCATTTTTTAAGAGTTCTTGGATTTCAAATGTGACTTCGACACACTGTTTGTGTTTGGACACACATACGGTGCACTCGATTTTTATGCATCTTGTGACCATAGTAGCTAGAAAGGTGTTAGCCTCAGGTTAATTAATGTGCAGTGTTGAGGTGCCCTGTCAAACACATTCACGAACTATTCTCGAGATTCTATTACAGTGTCCACAACAGAATTAAAAACATTTGTTTTTCTAGAGCTGGTTAGTAACTTTTCTTTCCTCATTTCCATTTTAGCAGGGACCTGCATTTTAGTGTTAAAGGTGCTGGGGAAATACTTTTGAAGTGGGAAAAGAACCAGTAAGAAGTTAGAGATAATCTTCAAAGGATGTCAGATTTATTCCATTTTGTTCTCTATTTTTTGAAATGAAATATCTCCTAAATGTTTTGGGGGCTTTTTAAGAGATGAAGCCTTGAAGGATGGACGGGGTTGGGGCGGTAAAGGAAAGAAAGAGCGTGAAAAGCAGCAAAGTCCTGTTCTGCTGTGTCAAATGCCAATCTTGCAAATAATTTGAGAGGAAAAGATTATCTTGTACACTTTCAGTATAAACCCTCCTCAGGTTTCTGCAGCTCACTTCGTAGTCGGTTTTAAACAGACCTCTTAGCTGATAATTGTTTTAAGAATTACAATGAAGGTGTAATTCCCAGCCCTAAATTGTGTCTCGTAGGGCAAATGGATGTCCCCCAAAGGAAAACTGATAATTTCCTATGAAAATGAGTCGTCGTTGGTTATTTTTTTGTTAAAATAGAAGTGTTGGGATTGAGCTAAACGCCATATTTTTATTTGTATAGCTGTCCCTTGTAGTTTCAGCTAGATAGAGTAATTTCATATATATGTATAATATAATAAACCTAAATATTATTGAAATAGACTAAATGTATTTAATTATAGTATTTTAACTTGAAATGCTGGACAAAGTTCTTGTTCAGCAATTCTGGTTGTGTCTAGAGGTGGCTTCATTTCAGTGGTGGGGGAAACAACTGTGCTTAAGCTGCTCACGTGTCAAAGCTTGCCGTGTAAATATACTGCTTTACTTAGATTTCGAGTTGGTGCACTCATCAGAAGTCTGCCAAATCTAAGTAGGTTTGGTTATGCTTGCTTAAATTATTGTAAGGGGTTTTTCCTGTCAAAGTGACATTTTTAATTTCATCTTTAAAAACCACAAAATAGAGGAAAAAAAAAAAATCTCTTACTGTCTCTTTCTTTTTAGAGAGGATCTGACGAACTTCTTTCAGGCAGTGTACTCAATAGCCCGAACTCTAACATGAGCAGCATGGTAGTTACTGGTAAGTGATGCCCTTTCAAAGGAGAAATCTATCATTTATACTTGGACTCATTTCCTGTTTACAAGGGGAAAACACAAACAAGAATCCATTTTGCTATAGAGGGATAAAGTGTTGGCATGCATTAGACTGTAGTCTCCATATATATAGTCACAAACGTTGGGTGTCTAAGAATAATCCCTTAAAAGAAGAGGCAACTTTTAGATGTCTATACACTAGATTCTTGGTGGGTGATGGGATGAAAAATTACCCTGGTCTTGTACAGCTGCCGTCAGCGTGAGAAATCTAACCATCAAGCAGAGCTAAACAGCTTAACAACTCCTGTGTGACATCAGGTTTTCCACACACAGCCGTGTGTGAGTCTGGGCGTTTCAGGGAAGAACACTGTACCAGTTCCACAGTGCAGTACAGATCCAGGAAAACAAGAGTTTTGCCCTGATTTGGTTTACACTGCTGAAGCGGGAAACTTGGCTTTGCTGCCGGTCTGAGTGCGCAGCGGCGGAGTCTCGGAACGGCAGCGCAGGGCGAGTGTGGTTGGTCGTCAGTCCCATCTCTGGTGATGCTGAGTGGAAAAGCCTTTCAGGAACTGACAGATACTAAAATGCCTTGTGTTGCAGTTAGTGCTTCTGTGTGCTGAATGTGCACTCGACTCCCTTGGAAGGCTCACAGCAGGGGGCTCGCGTTTTCTCGTTTTCTGTTTCTGGGAGTTTGTGTTTCACAAATAACAGATCTTCTTCATTTTTTTGATTCCCCCTTTTTAAGCTGATTCAGGGTTTGGGTTTTGTGTGGGGTTATTTGGGAAGGTTTTGTTTGTTTGTTTTGGGTGTGATTTTGTTGCCAAAGAATTACCATTTGTGAGAGTTTTCAGATGAGCTGATTATTTACATTTTATACAAGTGATGCCTCCTCACGTGTCTCACGGCATCCAGAACCATAAATGACTGTTTGGCAACAATCTCATTTACACCCAGCACTGGTAGTGGCCTGTTACCTGTACTTCAGTTGTCTGTTCTGAAAGTTTTCCTATCAGTTGTGTGATATATAAAGGAGATTGTTGGCAAAAGTCGTATCTAACAAATGAAAACGACCGGTGTGAATGCAGTATTAGTTCAAGCCATTCTCTATAGATGTCAATCTAAAGGAGACTGCTTTCATTTTTTTTTCTCCTTTGTTTTAAGCATTTTCTTGGAATTGCATTCTAATTTCTCTTCTGCCTTATTTCTGAATATCTTCTTCCATTACTCTCTTGTTTATTATGAGTCTGTGGAAGTACATTTTCCAGACTTGCACGGTTTACAAGTTCAGACTGTAGACTTGGAGTAATTAGATCTGAAATGGAAACTCACATGATAATTTTTCTGTACCCATCTCCTGAAGCCAAATGAGTTACAGTATTCTTTATGTCTGAGTTAACGTGCTCCTTTTGCTTCAGTTCTGTTACTTTTAAGAATTGAAAACTTCTGTAAACAGAGGTTTTTTTTGCTGTAGCCAAGGTGTGGTAGCGATGAATCTCCCTCAGATTTTGTAGGGTTTGAGAGAATCTGTAATCATGAATCAAGTTCTTTGTAAAGGAGACACGTCGTACAAGTCAGCTTACTTTCTTAAAAGTAATGCTTGTTCTTGCCTTTTCATTCTTAGTTTGGAAGTGTCATGATTTTGTCAGACCTGACCGTTGCTTTCTGGAGTACATAGAAACCAATTCTGGTTCTGACCTTGCTATTTTCAACATCTGATCCTGTGATATTTTTTCCAAACAGATACCTAGATGAACAGAAAAAGAGACTTGACTTTGCAGTCCTCTGAGCCTTAGTGGTGAAACAAAAATACCAGTTGTCACTGGCAGTGCTGTGTCAGGCCTAAACTTAGAGCAAAATCTTATGAATCCCAGCCTCCTTTCTTTCTAAATCTCTGCTCTGGAAACATGAACCTAAAACAAATTGCCCAAGTTGTCAAAAGAATTACCCTTGCATGGAACTGGATGTTTTTGGTGGAACTGGGGCTGTGTCTTTAGGGGTTAGCCTAGAGACGAGGTATGTAAAAATGATCATCCTAGCCTTTTATCATGACAACACTTCCATTAGTGTGGGGTTTTTGCTTGTATTCAGCTGCCATTCGGTTGGAGTACTGAATACTTCAGTGCTTTTATGAATACTCTTGCTCTATTTGTCTTTAGTCAGAGAAAGGCGTGAAAGATACATGCTTTCTCTGCCCTATAAGGAAGCCTTACCTATGAATCCTTCCTTCCCTGCTTTTTTGTGGAGGCAGCCTGCAGTTGGACAAATGTTTGGTTTGCATTTTCTCTTAATTACATGAGCCACTGGTTAAATTGATAAACAAAATGGAATTAGGGCAAATGCTAGCATGTTTGAACTGTTGTGCAGAGCACAATGCTCAAAATACAAAGCCTAATCCTTGAGCATTTTCTGAACAACTTTGTTGTTAATATAACCTTCAAAACTGTAATTATGAAAGGAAACCAGTGGTATGTTTTGTTAACATTCACTACAAGTCAAGATACCGTCGTAAGTATTCTGTGTGTCTTTTGCGACAGAACAGTCTTGAAAGAGAGTTAGGCTTGGGTAACTGAGGATGATTTCCATGTGAGTTTTTACCACTTAATTCTCAACCTTTGGAATCTCCCATCTGATTTCTGTCCTTACTGCTGTGGAATTGTATTTTAGTTAAACGTTTATATTTAAATACACAAGATTTTTGGTTTTTTCTGAATTAGTTTATGAACAGAATGGCAGAACTTACCTCTGTAAATAGTGAGGCAAGATTCACATCTACTAGGTCAGAATTTTTTTTGCAAGGGAGCACAGCTTGTCAGGTACCAGGTCAGCAAATAACAAAGCTTTTCTCAGAACTTCTGTTTTTGATGTTAGGTGTTTAAGTTTATGGCCTTTTGACATCAGCTGACATTGCCATGTTGAAATTGTATTCTAAGAACCACAGGCCTTTTATAACTGCTTGAACTGCTACTAGTGATTTCCTTCATCTTTTCACAAAATATTGTCAAAAATCTGTTCTTCTGGTTGGTCATAGTTTTGCTTGGTTCCAGTCTCTTTGGACAGCATAACCCTCTCATGAAGATCTCTCAATTCTTGTGTGTGTGTGTGTGTTGCTGCACTGCAGACTATGTTTAGAAAGACAGCTTATGTGGACTAAAATACAGTTTGGTGACAGGATTTTGCAAAACAAAAGCTGAAGCCAGGATATTTTAAAAATGTGTTTGCAAAGACATTAATAAATGATTGTTCATAAATAACTTGTTTCTCCTTCCAGTGCTGTATATTCAGGAGTTACATAACTGCAGTTGCTTATTCTGCAGCTCGTGCCATGAACTGTGTTGCTCAAATCCACTTAGAAAAAGCATTTTATACATTACTTTACCAGTCTCTTGGAACTTTAAATGATACTCTTCATCTTGATCTTGTTTTTACTTCATTAGCAGGGAATGTTAGCAGTGACTTTGGTAGGTAATCCATTGTATTAACAGAATACTTAGCACTGAGGCATACAAGCCAATAATATTTCAAGTGCTGTGTTTGACTTGGGGAATAAACATAGATGTGCTGGTTTTGATGGCATATTAAGTAAATTTGGTTATTAGTTAACATTAATGATGCCTAAACATAGGTAATTTACTTCTGAAGTTTGCAAATTGATTACAATTAATAGTAATTTGAAAGATCTGAAGTAGTACAGCACATATAATTGGAAAGTATAATAATGTAATAACAGAGTATAATTTACATTTTTCTACAGCCACGCATTGACATGTGGCTGAAAGGAATGGTAATGCTCTGAATGCCTGCACAATGGATCCTTCTGTAAATTAAGAAACTAAAAAAAAACCAAACTAAAATCAGAAAACAACCATTTTTCTTGTTTTGGGAACTTCTGGGCACTTGTGGGAGAGTTTCTCACTGGGTCAAACCAGAGTTCTCCTCTTCCTTCATTCCATCTAGGACAGCAGTCCATATATAGGTGTTTAAGGAAAGAACCTCAGAAACAAAACCAGAATGGTCTCTGTTACACCCTCCCAGTTCGTGGCTGTCTGCAGTTCCCTTAGATGGCTGTTTCATGCAATTGAGTGTGCTCAGTACCCACTGCAGTATTTAATCTTTCTGTCTGGTTGTAATCTGCAGTTGTAAACCAGGGTGTCTTCATAATTCCGTTGTCTTTCTCTTGGTCAGGAGTTTCCTGTGTGGATACGTGTCTGGTGTGCTGCTGTTGATAATGTGCCACAAGAAGTACTTTGTATGTTAGCAACAGCAGTGGGTAACACTGACAGTAAGCTTCTTGTCTTTTAACGTATGAACTAATTGTATTGAGAGAGGAAATAAGTCTTTCAGGAAAGCCTAAATACCCTTTTTTTTGGGGGGGGGTGTTTGGTTGTCGATGTGTACAGACAACCATGAAGCAGGGATTGGCTCCTGCAGAGAGGCTGGTCAGCAGTTTTTCATTACTGCACATAGGCAGGGATTCACCATCAGTGTCTTGGGATCAGTTCTTAACTTTTTTTGTTTACTTCCCTCCTTCCAGGAAATAACAGGTGAAGGCAGCTTATTGTTTACAGAGCCATGAGCTCCATAGCCACATTTGCATGTCAGGATATTGTGTGAATGTGAAAGAAGGAAAATGACACATCTACAGAAAACACGTTTTCACAGTAAACTCTCTATTTTTGTCTCAGCACACTAGGGTTGTATTTATGTGTCTCTCAAAAATATAATTGCACACAGAGAAAAATTCTTTTTGGATGAAGTCTTATTAAGGTATGATTTAAAAAATATTCATCACCAGGATGTAAGTTATTCACTGCTTGCTGGGAGTTACGCTGAGATTCAACTACTCGGGAGTATCAACCGTTCATAGCTTGAATGATTGACTTGGTGTGCATTG
Organism: Urocolius indicus; assembly: GCA_013401255.1. NCBI lineage: Eukaryota > Metazoa > Chordata > Aves > Coliiformes > Coliidae > Urocolius > Urocolius indicus. Next base: position 934,426 of record WBNH01004430.1, on the reverse strand, counting down.
TGCACCTTGCAGTTCAATCTACTGCTTTTATGTATAGGTTTCTATTTCTGTGTATAATGAGAGTTTCTGATAAAAAATGCCAATTCTTGAGCATTCAATTTCAACAGCTTAATTCATGCTAAATTGAAGAGACTCTGTGCAACAGGGATGCGGCTTCGGTATCAATTACATTTGGACTGCAGTGTCCTGTTTAGATGGGACAATAATGCTCTGACTGTCATTCATAGAAATTTTGTTTAGAAATAGGCAACTGATGTCATATGGAAACTGCATTTTTCCCTCCTTGGAGAGCCAAAGAGCACTTAGATCAGTGCAGTGGCTGTTACAGAGAGGGGGTTTTTGGTAATCTGAATTTGAATATCACAGGGTTAGATTCCTGATTTCAAATTTTTTTCAAACTAATAGTTAAGGATGTGGCTTAATTCATTAAATGAATATACAGCATGTGTTATAGTGCTAACGTAACACTAGTGTTGTGGTTTAGGCTGGCTGTTCTCATGGTGGGGTTTTTTTCCAATGCAGATATTGCAGCCTTATTCTCTTCTGTGCATCTTTGTATTTGTTAAAGTTTTAGTGACAGGAGGTTTCGAGTGGATTGAGCTTTTCAAATCTGGTGAAAGCCAAACTTCGATGTAACAACTATTTGCCAGTAAGCTTCCAGCTCCAATAGCTCCTCAGCAGTAGTTACTAGTTGGCTTGTGAGATTTTCCCCTCCAATGTCTGCTTGCTGCCTCAGTTTTCTCCAATGTTGTCTTCTGCTGTATAGGGAGGGATCTTTCTGCTGCCTTGTTTGTCTCCATAGACCCCATTTCTGCTGCAAGACAATGTTATTCTTTTATTGCCTTGCTCTTCTTGACTTACCTTTTAACCTTTACGGATGCTGATTACGCTGATACAGTTTGTTAGAGAGTGAAGCTGTTATAACAGTAGTTGAATTCACCTTCAGTGGCTCCGAACAAGTTGTGTTCCCATGTTTTAAATATTGTGGCTTTCTGTTCCCAAGTGTAGTATAAGGATGTCTATTTAAAATGGCAAATAAGAGACTAAAGTCAGGGAGGAAAGTTTCATACAGTGCCAAAAGCTCATAGTTGTTCTGAAAGATTGATTTCACTTGTTCCTCAGATGTTTTGAAAGACTCACTTGTGTCTGTGCATGCGTGTTTGGTATATGGCATGTTTTGAAGAGAAGTATCAAAACGTTCAGGTACAGCTTCAAGAAAAGTAGTAATAACCAATGTATTAATTTATTCTGTCTTCTGAAAGTCCATTGTTAAATGTTTCTGAGTCCGTTTTACTTTAAGAAGGTGGGCTTCCTTTTTTAATGAATGATAGAGGATCAGCTTGTGCCACGGTGTGCATCTGCCAGTAAGTAATAAACAGCTTACCCTGCAGCTGAAAGCTTTCCTTGGGCATTCACATAGCGCTGAGAATGCTTGTTGCCAGTCTCCCTGTCCTGCTCCCTCTGCTCCCCGTTTTTCTGATTGCCATATGCTCTTTAGTGCATAATCCTCTATCTTTTCAAGTATATTATTTAGCTACATTTCTCTACCTTTTCACGTACACATTTTAGCTGAGACACTTGCCTATGTGAACTTTTTTTTGCTTGCTGAATTACGATTCTTTAGAAAGCATAAGGATGAAAGACATTGCAAATGTAGTTCCAGTATCACCTTTGAAGGTAAGTTTGTGATACATTAAGCCTGTCACACTCCACAATGTTTTCTTGTAGTTTTTATAGAAATTTAAATTGAGGACTAGGGAAGACTGTTGAGTCATGAGCTTCAGATGAAAAATAAAAGTACTTTTCCCTAAACCTCGGCTCTCTGTTGCTTTGAGGACAAGGTGCTACACGGTGTAGTTTTGGACAGGTGAGATCTAGCTACATGGAAGCCCACTCTCAGCATGTTTTCTAACGTGAGATGAGTTGGAGTCTTGTGTAGGCTAAGAATGGATGTCATGTCCTAGTTGAGTGTGTATTTTACTCTTCTGTGTTCCATCAATATTAGTCCTGTGCAGCAGACCAAGATAAAATACAGACTTGTTGCATGGAGTCAGCTCACTGTAGCGTTGTCAGTTGGAGATAGTGCTAGCTGGCATTTGACGAGTTCTGATGACATGAGCTTTTTGTTGTTTTATCTGCTGTAGTAAGTTGGGGAAGACTTAAAAGGTCGGAAAGTGTACCATGTTGCAAGAACTTGTTATAAAGCTCAATCCTGCAACTGTAGGGGAGGGAAAGGCAGATTAAGGGCCTTTAAGACTTACTATTTTTAACTGGGAGAGTATCTTGAATTTTAGATGTATCTAAATCTAGAGATGGGATGGATAGCTGAAGTGGAAGGCTGAAACAGCCTCATGAAGGAGTTGAGTTGTTAGAAGAGGATATAAGGGAGTGATGGAAACAGTTCCCGACGGATGGATTTATCCGTTTTCCATCGGCTCCTTTGATGGAAGAATGGAGAATGATCTTATTCTGGACAAAGTGTGTTCATAGGTTTGTTCAGAGACCTTGAGTTTGCCAATATTCTTAATACCATTGAAAAGGTAGTTGAGTGCTGTGCCTTTCAAATCTGACACTGGAGTGTGAATGATCTCAGCTTGTAAAAATGAGAGGCCGTGTTTTAATCTTGAGTTAGTTGTCTTGTTTTAGGGGCACTGAGATAAGCACCTGAATTCCTGACTGTGGTTTAGGCATACTCTTAGCAAAATTTTCTATGTTTAAGTAAAAAATATTAATTTCTGATTAAGCAGGGAATCAAATCAGGTGCAAGTGACTTCACAGAATGACATTCTGTAGTTACAGCTGAGTGGTACTGGAGGACTTCTTTATTCTCTTCCCTCTGGAAATCACAGCCATTAATTTTCTTATGAAGATGAGACTTTTGGAGAATTGAGGATACATAAATGCTTTCTATTGATTTCTCCCCCTGCCATTGCTTCTGCTGTTTCTATTTCAGCGAGTAAATAAAAGCAGTTTTGTTGTGCTTTTTTTAAATCCTCCTTGGTATGAGCCTTCAACCCAGGAGTTTGAAACCTTATAATTACAAATATTTGTCTCCTAGTCACAGTTCACGGGTTGTTGGGGTTTTTTTGGAAATACAGGTAGCTGTTGATCTGCTCTTGTAACATGAAACCAGAGATTGAATAGCTCACACTGACTTGCATGTTTTATAGCCAAAAGCAGAAAAAAGGAAGCCTTAACACTTGCTTCTCTCATATCTACATACATTCTGATTTCCAGTGTGTGTTAATTCGTTACTATCTATGTGTCTTACAACAGTGCTGTTCTTGACTCTCTCTGATGCTTATACGACTGCTGTGTTTGTAGGCAGTGGCTCTATTGCCTTTGAACCAAAGGAAATAATTTTTTGTAGCCTTTTTTTTTCAAAGCAAAACTTCTTTTGTCCAGCTGGTTTTTATTGCACATGCCCAAGAAGTAGCAGCTCAGTTGGAATTTTGCTGTACTTCTAGACAAGGATCCTGGACAGTGGTTCAAATAGTACCTTGTCTGGCTCTTTTTCTTCTTTTGTTTTGTTCTCTCTCCCTGTCCACGTTGGCTGCATCATGTTTATTAGCTGGTTTTTCCTTTTCTGTGAGTGACCTTCTAGTTTATAATGGACATTTTTGTGCTTGGTCCTTAAATTCTGAGGGTGTGGGTTTTATCATACTGTTACGATGTTGGACTTGGTTCACCCCCTTTCTCTAGTGGTATCCTTCCCAGCATTAGCAATGCTTCCTGCCTTGCTTTGATGCTTCTCTGTATCTGGTTCCTTAGTGCAAATACTCCCCAGGACTTTGCCATAGGAGCTCTTCTAGGAACTTTTCACCACTGTTTTTCTCCTTTCAGTAAAATTCTAGATTACAGCTAACTGGTTTTTTCATGTACTTTAGAGTTCTTATGCAAGTCTGAGTCATAATTAATATTCTTATGTGGTATTATAGGAGATACTTCCCTTCAAATGAGATGAAAAGGATTTGATGAGGGCTTTGTTTAGAAAATGGGTTATCACGGGGCAAGTTAGTGTTGAACAGTCCCTCTCCTATGTAGCCTTGTAACAGTTTTCTCTTCAGAATTTGTTCTGAACCCTTTAGTTTTATTTAGATCAAACTAAGGGATGGCTTTCTTAAAAAATGCCTGATGCTTATCATTAAAAGTATTGTTTAATAAAGCACTAAATGGGTACCAGTAAACTCTTCAAACAGAGTCTGAACGTGTCTTTCAGCCAATGGTAATGACAACAAGAAGTTCAAAGGTGAAGATAAAGTGGATGGAGCTGCTTCTCGTGTTCTTCATATCAGAAAATTGCCTGGGGAAGTGACAGAAACAGAAGTTATTGCTTTAGGTTTACCTTTCGGTAAGGTAACCAACATCCTGATGCTGAAAGGGAAAAATCAGGTAATTTGTTACTTTCCATGTTTGTGGAATGCCAGCTGCCTGGCTTCTATAGATGCTGTTAAAATGCTACTGAAATATTGAAATACTTAGTCCTGCATCTTACAGGTGACTTTTTGGAGATGAAGTAGCATAGCCAATAAAATTGCTGTGTAGAGAATGGTGTCATTTGAAGACCGATATTTGTCAAAATGAACTGTTATCAAACCCATTGTTGTGCTGTTGGTATGAAGATTGTCTGCTTTGTAACTACTCAAAATGAACTGTTTAATTACAGGCATTTTTGGAACTTGCTACAGAAGAAGCAGCTATCACTATGGTTAATTACTACTCCGCTGTCACACCTCATCTTCGCAACCAACCTATCTACATCCAGTATTCCAATCACAAAGAACTAAAGACTGATAACACACTTAACCAGGTACATTTCCTGTTAAGTACTATTGCAGGTGCCCACAGTAGAAAATGAGGTGTGGCATGTATTTTTGGCTCATATGGCATGTGTTTAAATCATTTGGTTCTGTCCACGTTCTGACACTACTTCAGCCTTACCAATGTTCATTCTGTTTTGTAACATGGAAGGGAATTTGCTTCCTGTGTGATCTTTCCATTATGATGAATTTGGTGATGTTTCCTTAATGTGAAAAGATTCTGAAGTGCTTTAAATTCATTCATAAATTAAGTTTTCATCTTAGTTCAGAGACTTGAGGATGAAAAAATTAAATGTGTAGTTCTGACATCTGAGATTCTAATGCCAGTGTGAGTTTCGCTGGGGATAATGACTAATGCAGGTGCCTGCGTTTCAGGGTTTTGAGGGATTGCTTGGATAGCACTGGTAACCTCAGCTTCTGTGTAGTTTTAAATACTCAAAACTTAATTTATAATCTGTATTAGTTGTGGTTTAACCCCAGCCAGCATCTAAGCACCACGTAGCTGCTCACTCACTCGTTATTCTCATGCTAAATCCAGAACACAGTGCTGTACCAGCTGCTAGGAAGAAAATGAACTCTACCCCAGTTGAAAGTAGGACAATATTTGAAACATTTCTCATCCAGCCACATTCATTTTGAGGTTGTCTTCTTCTGGATGTTCAAGCAGGAAAATGCGAATTGATCATGGTAAAAGAGGCTGTGGTTCTGTTGATTCTATAGAACTCTCTAGATTCTCTCTCTGGCAGGTGGGATGTTAGTACATGTAACTGGGAAGGTAGCATAAAAAATTGGAGAAATGTTATAAAGAAGATGGAAAAAATGCATTTAACTAAGGGATACTTTGAGCAGTTAGACCTTGAGACACAATGAAACTAAAGAAGAGTTCTGTTGAGCTGTGCTGTTCTGAATTTCTCAATATCAATAGCTTCCAAGAGTATTTTCAGTTATGGACTCAGAATGTGCTGGCTCTGAATAAACAAGTTCAAAAGGGATCATTTAAGTTTTCATCTCAACTTTATACTTTTATGAAAATCTTTTTCCTATGTGACATCAAACCACTGAGAGAGTTGTTTAAAACAAATAACTTCTACCTTGTTTCATACAGTATCTAGACACAGAACAGAATGACCTCTGTAACTAGTTCTCTTTAATCACCAGCCCATCGTAAAGGCAAGGTTTTAGTCTCTCTGCACAGGCATTGCAATATCTAGAAAGAAATAAATGTTCTACTTTCTGAATGGTGTAGCTGATCTTTTAGAATGAACTTCAGTCTTGCAAAAAAACACAAGAAGAACACTTTCCATACTGCTCAGATGTCTTCAGAGCTGGCCCTTTGTGTCGTGCTAAATGTTATTTTGACTTTGTTTGACAAAATACTGTTGTAATGATTTCATAGATTTTATCCTGATGTACCAGTGTGTATTCACATTAACTGTAGCGGATTGAACTGATGTGTGAGACTAGATGGATAGTGCCAACGAGGGTCATATGTTAAAACTGACTTCACAAGTTCTGTTTCTTTGGGTTATACAGTCTAAACTTTCCCAATCACATTAAGGAATGAATTTTAATTGATTTAATTGATAATTTTAATTGACAGGCAGTAGTTATGCAACTCAGCCAGATATCTGGCCAGCCTGAAAATTGTTCATTTCATATGTTAGGGGAAAAAAGACTCTTTTGTTATCACAAGATGATTTTGCAGAGTAAAATGAATGTTACACATAGAGGTAAGTTTTGTTTTCCCAACTGGTGTTCACTGGGTCTTTTTTTTTTTTCCCCTTCACTTTCCTTACTCATTGATTCGTTTCAGTATGAGGAGCATCATGTAAGTTGTGACACATGACATTGTGTGATAGCTCTAATACCTTTACTATGCCATATGCATTAATATGGTGGTTATTATTTTTACCTGGCATGCTCACTTGTCTCTCTGTTTTGTATCCTTTTGCTTCATAAGGCTACTGTAATGAAAGGATTAAATGGGAAGCCTTTTTTTCTGCCCTTTTTCTTTCTTGGAAAAGGACATCTAATCTTTCCGAGACTGTCAGGTTTTGGCAGTGGAAATAGTTACATAGATCTGTGTTCTTGTCATGTCATCATGTGGTTACACCTTGGAATTTGTAAATCCCTGACTGTGTTTAAAAGCCAAAAAATCCCCCCACACAGAGAGGATTTTGTTTTTCTTTTTATGAGAGAGGATGGATAACAGACACATTTGTTTGCCCCTCTGTGGATACTACTTTCTGGCAGTCGTCAGTCTTGTCTATTATTTCATTGTGTTAAAACTGTGAAGTGTGGAAGTGTTAGTTTAGCATTATCCCTTCCTATCAGAGCCTTCTATGTTATTAGAATGGCAGTGTAGCACAGTCGCTTGAAAAATAGGATAAATACTCCTGGGTTCTGCAGGCTTGGGGTTTTTGTTTGGTTTTGTTTACTTTCTCTAAGGAAAAGGAAGAAAGGTCTGTAAAGAGTCTTGAAACTACTAAATCCTGACATCCTTACTGGAACAATAAGCTTGCTACTAGGAAGATAGGTATTGGTGTGGTTTGAAGCCCTGCCTTACTGTGACAAAAGGATTAATCGATGTTTTCATTCTGAGTGTCCCTTCTCACCGAGTCGGGCTGCATTGCACTTACATTGTGTTATGTCTGTAGCTCTTGAGTTTTAAATAAGTGGCCTATTTTTTGTTTCTGAAGTTAACTATATTAATATTGCTAATAGATGTCTGGCTGTTGTTCTGAAATGCAGTGTCTTCTATCTCTTTTTTTTGTTTTCTTAAGCGTGCCCAAGCTGTGCTTCAGGCAGTGACGGCTGTGCAGGCAACCAACGCTCCCATCAGCGGGACCACTGTTAGTGAGAGTGCCGTGACTCCAGCTCAGAGCCCAGTGCTTAGAATAATTATTGACAATATGTACTATCCAGTAACCCTGGATGTCCTTCATCAGGTAAGCCAAATTTCGTTGTAACTCGAGCTGTGGTTGGGAGGAACTCGTCTGTAAAACTTTCCAATGTTTTTGGCAGATATTCTCTAAATTTGGTGCTGTTTTGAAGATAATCACATTCACAAAGAACAACCAGTTTCAAGCTTTGCTGCAGTATGGCGATCCAGTAAATGCACAGCAAGCAAAACTAGTGAGTAGAGTTCTCTTCTAAGTTTGGGATCTTCCTATACTCTTAAACGTTTGTAAGGTGTTAATGTAATGAGTACGGTCCATGGTGAGGTGTCCTACTCCTCCACAACTTGTGTGAACTCCCGGTTGTTTCTCAGTGGTGTGATCTTGTGTCAGATCAGTGTTTAGAGATTCTATGTCTAAAGAATTGTATACATGTGTAACTATTAACAAATAACGTTAATAAGACTGCACAGAGATGGAATCATATGCAAGACTGCGTTGTCAAACGTGTCAACCAGAAGTACAAATGCAGGATGGAATGTTGATGTGTAATTAATTCACTGTAGCAGCAGATGCAGTTGAGCCCTTTGGATTGTGATTGGTATGTACTTTCTAGTCATCAAAACAAAGATGTAGTTTGTGGATATAAGTTTGTGAAGATGTTTTTTTAGGATGCTATAATGAAATACTTAGGGTTTGTTATAACCATAAATGCCCAGATGAGAGAGTGCAGTCCTACTGCATCTATGAACCTTACTGCACCAGCAGCTGTGCAGCTGTGACATCAGAGCAGGATCTTGCTTTTGCTTTGTTGGAAACTCTCCTATCCTGGATAGAAGAGGCAAGAGCAGGTAGAGAGCCTATGGATTAATTATTACAAAGATCGACAGCATGTCTTCTAGACCAGATGCTCTGGGTTAATCGAATGGGAAATGTTCATGTGTGTGGCAATAGGAAAACTGAACCAAAGGGGAAGACTGGTGGTTTCTTATTAGTATTATTTCCTTTATCTCTTGAAAAAGGATATTTTCAAACCTTCACCTGCACTGTGGGTTTGCGGGAGGCTGACAAAAATTGATGTGCTGGTTAAGTGTTGCTTGGCACTGTAGAAAGTGCTTTTTCATAGATCACAGCTCACACCTCAGACTAAGTTGGCCATGAATATCTCTTAGAGGAAAGCAAGAGTTGGCTTCATTTTGAATTGTAAAGAGTGATGACTATTGAGATAAAGACCTTAAGTAAATGGTAGAGGATGGCCATTTTTATCCTCATCACCAGATGAAATACTGGGTATTGATTAAAAAATTGTGAGGCAATTGAGATGGGAAATAACAAAAAATAAGAGATGTGTTTTCAAAAAGCAGAGCGTAAGGTTCATGCTATTGAGAAAAATCAAGTTAGCCAGAGTCAAGAATATTTGCAACGTGATTTATGATGATGTACTTCAAGATAACCTGCTCCTGAAAAGCAGTCTGGAAATGCTTGTGGACTGGGACTGCAATTTAAATTTGGGAGATCCTTTTCAGAGATGAATGGTGTCAGGCATCAGATGTATTTAATATATGAAATATCAGATCATGTGTCAGAGTAGAGAGAGATGCAAATATGTCACTAATACATATACATTTACTTGGATGGGATACCGCTTCAGATTTTAAGTAGGTTTGAAATAGTAATGCAGAAGCTAGATCTTCAGGCTACAATTGCTGCAGAAATTGGCCATTTACATTCCTGTTAGACAAACGTATGTAACGTGTTTGTTGCTGAATGTTGTAATCCAGTTGATTTGTGTTTGGAAAGTTATTTCTCAGTGATAGGTGTTAATGCTGCTTTTAAAGTGCATTTTGAAGCAGACTATGACACCAAGTGATAAATCTTTTGAGTTCATTTTCTGAGTCTTACATGTATTATCAGCAGATTTAATGGAAAGGTGACGTGTGTGAAACGGACTGTAGTGATTTGAAAATTATCAGTGTAATTCTAGGAATGTACTGTAAAGAAGTGACAAAATAACAAAAGGGTGAGGTATGTAAAAGTATGAAAGGAACCTGAGAATCTCTTGCTGTTGTTGACCTCTGACAAACTCGTACTGGCTCCTGGGATACTGCATTGGCCATAATAAAAAAAAACCAAACATGTATTTGTTTTTCCAGTGTTGCATGTTTTGATCAGGGCAGCCGTTCAGTAGTGGTAGCTCATGTGTGAGTGACTAAACTTCATTGAATAACAGTGGCTCCTGCATGAACAGTCATCTTGGAGCCTATCAGTGACAAACTGAAGCACTCTTAGGTTTACAGTTTTGTATTTTAACTATTCTGTACCCCATTGGACAAAATGCTGAGTAATACCGACTGCAAAAGAAGAATGCTGAATTTGAAGGAAGATTGGGTTTCCCTGATACCTTCCATAGCTAAACAGTAAAATAAACACAGTTCTTGCGGTGGAGCTACTGTGGTAAACGTGAAATGCCACCAAGCCAGAAATACCTAGAGGAAAGAAATGGTCAGATGGCAAGAGAAAAGCCTCTCCAGTTTAAATACATCTGGAAATACCGTAGAAGCAAGAGGATGTGGTGGCTGCACTGAAGTTGCATGGAGTTCAAAATTAAAAGCATGGAAAAGGAGTAAAGAACTTTTCACTTTGTTTTCCATCAGTTTTTACTGTAGAAGATAATGGGAAAATTTCATTTTCCACTGGCACTCTTCACAGGAAATCAGAATGTGGCCCTTAATAAAAATTTAAGACTTCTTAAGGAAGTTAAAGAGCAGTTTGAAAAACTCAAGTGATGTAAGTACCGAGGAGAGATGCTCTTCATTTGGAGGTTCTGAGAAAACAGTGACACTGACAAGAATGTACAATACAAAGCCTCCAGTCCTGTGGGGCTGCTTTTGCTATTTGAATGAGCAGGTAGTGAAAAATTACATTCCTGCCTCACTTGCTTTGTGAGAAACTCATTTCCTGTAAAAGTAGATTATGGCTACACTGATTCATGTTTCATCGGCACCCTCAGATCAGATCACTGTAGTTCATTATACTGTCAAGTAAAGGTGAAGATGACAAACTTCAGGTTCTGTGCCGTGCAGCAGTACAGCTGTTTATTCTGGTTTTTATTCTGATGGCTTTGGAGAGAAGGCAGTGGTTTTGTTGTGTTGCCCCTCTATACCACTTTCTTTCTCTTCAGTATAATTTGATTTTTTCTTTATTGGACCGTGGTAAGTGCTTTCAAGCTATCCTCATCCTGCAAGAGATCTATTCTCTGTCTTGAGTCATCATCTTAGGTGCCTACAGTGCTTGACAGAGAGAGGGGCAGATACACTGTTTGTTGTGGCCTGAAGCCACACGTCTCCAGAAATACCTGCTAGATAAATCTCTGGGTTTTTTTTCTGAATAGCAAATGAGAATATAAAAACATAATGACATTTTATGTCTCCCAAACTGTGTTCTCATCTGCCATAAGTAAGTTAGCTAAAGAGTTTGTAAGTGGCATATCTCTCCCGAGTTTTTAGAGGGCTACCTTGACCAGCTCCTGTAGGGGAGTTTCATAGAATGATAGAGTCATTGTGTACAGACCTTAGGAGAAGCTCATCAAAGCATAGTTCCTGTGAACGTAGCACTTTGCAGGAGAGTCTTCTTTCAGGAGGATTTTCAGACATCTTGAACCCTGAAAGTGAAAAGAAAGGACAATGAATTCATTCCATCAGAAAGCTTTTCATTAAGGCCAAGAAAACCTGAGAGAAGTGATTCTGGGAATGTTCTTGCTCTGCTTTGGAGCTGATTGATAAATCTGCCTCCTAGCTGCATCAGAGAGCTGCATCAGTCATTCGGGAGATTACAACACTTGGTAACTTTGTAGAATAGTTTTGCCAACCGAGATCACCTTTGCTGGTGTTAGCAGTTCTCTCAACATCCACAGGCACGGTGGGAAATGACACATCCCAGTGCCACGAGCCTGTGTTGACTCAACAGAAAGCCTTTCTGTCATTTAGCAGGAAAGCTGGCATGGGGTTGATTACATCAGCAGCAGGAGAAAATACTGTTTATTGAATTGGGTTTATTTTACTTTCCTTCCATTGGCACCATCTGATGTCTCACCTCTTAATCTGTGTGATCGTTTCTCAGTCAGCAGTTTTCATCTCTTCATCCTCCTGGCTGCTGTAAGCAAAAAGAGAGGGTGGTTTGATGTTAAGAAGTGGGGGAGAGTGTTGTGGTACAGAGTTCTGTTTCGTTGGTAGTCCCTTTGGTCATTTTTACTGTCTGTGACACTCGCAGCTCTCTCTTCTCCATCCTTGTGACTTCCCACTTCATGACTTCCCAGGTTATTTCTGCTATTTTCTGTGTCATAAGGCCTTGTTTATTCTTGCCTTCAGTGAAAGCTGCTTCCTTGAGTTGTGAGCAGATTTGGGATTCTTTGTGAATATAACCTCAGTTGTTAAAACCCTGTAAATGTTACGGTTGTCTCTACCACAGTAGTTACCTAGGAATACTAGTTTCTTTACAGCCAAATCCACTATTTTGGAGCTTTCAGTAGTATATGGGATGGTAGTATATCTGATTTGCTCCCTTTTTTAACTACTGATGTAGAACCATGCAGCGTACTTGGTTGTTGGGAGTCATCTTGGTTGGTTGACTGGCTGGTGTGGGATTTTTTGGATGTGGTCTTTCTGGTCTTTTTTCCCCTTCTGAAACCAATCTAAGTGACCATGGAGAAACTTATGTGGATAGTAGCGTGTTTGTGCTGTGGAGCTGAGGTTGTGTGCCAGAGAACACTGTGGAGCTTGTGTCATCGTGGCAGTTCAGGCACGTGTGTCTCTTCTTGGACTGTGTGTCTGAACAGCGAAATGGATATTTGTTTGCCCTTTTGCCACTGTTTTCTACAGTCTCCTGTGTGTTCCTACTAGCAGTCTGGTTTGTGTGCTCTTCAATACCACAATGTGTTTTCTCAGGAATCTTGTCTCCTGACAAGCTCTTGGCAGGAGGTGAGCCACTCGTGAGAATTGCTTTCCCCCTTGGGAAAGTCCAAGAGGGAGGGTACTTTTTAGCCAGCCTGGAAATGAGTGGTTACCATTCCACTTTCAGTACTGAATGATGACATACATTTTGCTACCTCTGTTGGTGAATAAGCTGGCAGAAACAAGATGTGGTTTCTTTGGTTTGGGTTGTGTGTGGTGTGGTACTGTCTCACGTGCAAATGTATGTATGTATGTATAGATGAGTGCTCAAAGACAGACAAGTTTCTTTGTGGTAACTAGAGTTCTTTGAGATGATGTCTGTGTGTACATTCACTAAGAGTATGGCTGCTTCTCATTTTTGTCAGGATGTCTGTTTGAGAGGAACAGGGTATGAGGGTTTGTTTGTTGCTTGTGCTTTTACAGCTGGAGAAGGAGGAGCTCAGGACACACACATTCACAGTTATGACTTTACATGTGAGCAGTTAATCCTGAAAAGACACTCATTGCTGATAGTCTTTCTTGCATTGTTGTTGTTGATGTATGATGCTGGTAGAGTTGGGTGAGGTGAGGTGGTTTTGGTTTGGTTTTGTTGCCAGGAGCCTTTCCCAGAGCGTGACTTCATTAAGTGTTCATTAAGAGTGTGTCTCTTTCCTCTCTGGTTCAGGGTGTTCCTTTGGACTGTGTCCCAACTGCAAGAGGTTTCTCTAGTGCAGTATTCTTTTGTAGTTACTTTTGGACACTTTAAATTTGTCAGAAAGAGGAGTTTTTGCTGTTTCAGTTTCAGCTGCTTTTGCATCTCCCTTTAAACATGGACTACTCTGTAAACTACAAACAGATCTATTTTGGTCTGCTACGTTTCAAGACTCTAAGATTTTTTCATCAGCTTAATAGCTTTCTGCCAGCCATAACTCAGTAGGTGTACAGATTCCACACAGAGATGTTGTGTTCTAAAGAGCTGAAGCTTTGTGTCATGGTCCTGTGGTTTGGACAAACCTAAAGGATGCTGCCATTTAGTCTCACTTATAATTATTTTATCCTCCATTATGTGACTGGGTATTTCCTTAATGGCAGTGGCATTATAAGTTAAAAAGTCTTTGAAAAGTGAGGACAGATTCTCAGTGTTTTGCTTCTTTAGTTACCAACGTGAGGAGTCTTGGGTTCTGCTTTGTGTTTATGCAGGAGCTAGCAAATTCTGTAGGCTGTACTGGTGATGTGACACCCTCACACTCCCCCACAAAACAGAAGTAATCCTCAGGCTCATATTCTTTGAATCAAGACAGTAGAGTTGGCTTTGCCAGTATGGTATAAAGCACTGTTTAAGCTGAGCTTCAAGCACAGGAGTTTCTCTTTAATCACTAAGTATTTGTTCAGACAATGTCTAGATTGCCAGGTTCCTGCACCTTCCCTAAATTTTGACATGATTTTATTTTCCTGTTGCTTGGAAGCTCTGATGACACTGACTTAGTTACTTACTCTTGTACGTTGACTGCTAGTGGTGGTAATTCTTGAAGTGATTTTATGAGCCCTGGAGAGGTCAGCTGTGATAATCTATCCTGTAGGAAGGGCCACGCTTGCTGGCCCAGGCCTAGCAGAGGGGTGTCTGCAGGAGGTTCAGTTTCCAGATGCATCACTGGTTGGAAATATCTATGTTGCTTCCATACCCAGCAGGCAGAGCAGGTTCATGCGGTGCTTGCCTTAAAATAGTAAGTCCTACTCAAACTTTACTGTGTTAGAAAGTGCAGATGTAACCAAGAGAGCTGTGTAAGAGCTAGCTCAGGCCCAGAAGTGGTGCGTTTCAGTCCATTGATCAAAAGGAACAAAAGATCTAGGATGTGTGTCTGGAAGTGTGTTAAGTTTGGGTTTTTCACCATGTGTTCTGTATTTAATCAGGTAGTTTTATATTTAACACCAGGACTTGATTGAATGCGTTAATTTTAAAGGTGATCAGTGTTTTCACTTTGGAATACAAACCAAACGTTTCCACTATGAAATCTCTCAGATTTGGCTGTTGATGCATCAAGTGAAAGTATCCTCAAAATGTAAATGGAACAATCCAGGTGTATCAGTTTGTCTCGTATATAATGAAGACGGAGAAAACATATATAGTTAGGGCTTTTTAGGGGACGTTTTCATAGAGTTCCAAGTGTCGTGTTAAGAGTTCATGTGAATTTCGCTGTTAATAGACATCCTCTGAGAAGCACCAATTAATTGTGAAAGGAGTGTTAGTATCATTAGGGCAGCAGGTAAAGCTGCATTTCTTTCAGTTCTGTCACTAATTACGGAGAAAAGGAGAACAGGCAGGAGCAATGTAAGCATTCTGCTGTAACAGATAGCTGTCTGAGCTGGCATTGGAGTCAAGATTTTTGTATTCTTTTTCCCCCTCAGCTCAACTTTCCATGCAAAAGTAGCTGTCTGGTTGTTTTCTTTCTTTCTTTGAGAAATGCATTTGAAATTAGAGCTGTACTATGGGATATAGGTTAATTAACTACATTGAACAGACTGACTTTTAAGTGTGACTGCATTACAATGTCTTCTGCAACTTTGATGCATAAACAGCTTCTAGGTAAGAGAAGTAAACATGGAGCTTCCTGGAATCATGTTAAGAGAGGTTAATGCATTTTAATCTTAATTGGGCTTAAGCTGGGCAGTAAGTCGGATGAATATCTGTGACCTTGTTTAAAGAGAAAGAAATAATTGTGCAACCAACCAGCTTTGTGTATTTGTAAGACAAATGTGCTCCTTTTTCCAGGCTTTAGATGGTCAGAATATTTACAATGCTTGCTGTACCCTGCGCATTGATTTTTCCAAATTGGTGAATTTGAATGTCAAGTACAACAACGATAAAAGCAGGGACTACACTCGCCCTGACCTTCCATCTGGAGATGGGCAGCCAGCGCTGGACCCCGCTATCGCTGCAGCATTTGCAAAGGAGACCTCTCTTCTAGGTATGACTCTGACATTGTTCTTTCGTATTGCATTGAAGGCATTTATTAATCTTGTAACAGTTACGGATCTTAAACGGCGATAGTGTCCAGTGGCCCATTCAGGGTTCAGTCTATATTGTGACCTGAATTGTAGTGACACAATTGCATTGTCTTTAGAAGTCCTGCATAAATGGATGAGAGAATGCATGACAAAGTGGGAAATGCACCAAGTGTGAGGACAAGTCAAGTTAGCCCTACTTGTATTGCCAAATCTGTCCTCCAGTCTTTAATATGTTGTTGCCAGCTGGTACTTCATGCCTTGTCCACCCTCCCACCAGGTTTATAACAAGCTTCATGGTAATGCTTATTTGTAACATCAGATTATGAAATTATCTTTTTGTTGTTTTCCTTCAAAGAGGAAAGATTATGCTCCTTCGTGGTTGATGTTTTCTTAATAAAAAGGGTGCTAGCAAGTGGTTTCTGCAAACAATGGGAAGAAAAATCTGTAGCTGCACTTCTAGTGCTATGGTCCATTAATGCTGATATCCTGTCAGCTGAGTTCATCAGAAAGAGACGAAACGCTCTGAGAAAAGATGATGAATGTATCTTCTGACTATTAGCAAAACAATTAAGGCATGCTTTGGGAGAAAACTTTGTTGTTTTTAATGTATCACGATGCATTGCATAAGTTTCCCTCCTACTTCTGTCAAGTTGCTCTTCCCTGGTGAGAACACCTTTCACTCTTCAAAGTATAATAGTACTCAGACATAATCCCGTGACTCTTACAAAATCTGATTTATTCTGTTGTGATCGTTGTTCTTCCCACTTGTTCTTTTTTCTTTCCTCACTTCCTGTCATATTCCTAAAGGCAGCTTAAGCACAGCGTGGATTTGGACAGGATGGGCTGGCTTGGAGTAAGTCAGAGTGAACGTAGTAAAGAGGGGCCTCTGCGCTCTGTGTTACGTGGGCTAGAAGGCACTTAGGGAAGGATGTGAGCCCAAGAGAGGAGTGAATGTCATAGTTAAGGCTACTGAATGCTGTGCTCTATCTGCCTGTTTCCAAAATGAGGTTGCTTGAAGTACACATTTGGCATGCAGCTGTAAATCTCACACACACACACCTGCCTCCCACAAATGTTGCAGTGGTTGCCTTCACATCCTCCGTTATGACTTGCAAGATGTTGTATCACTTGTGGTTACAGCAAAACATCTGGAAAGGAAAAAATAACTGTAAGAATCTGAAGTCTTTGAAGAACCCATGGCTAAAGTTGATGTTCTTTTCTTTCTCTTCTATCTTCCCATCATTTAAAAACTGAAATCCCTCAATTGATGGATTGTCAGGGAAGGCAGATGAGGTTTTGTGACAAGGTTTGGCACCGCAGAGACGAGTGCTGTAGAAGGCAGTAGCTTCTGTCAGCATGTAATGACTAGAATGTAGATGTGGGGCTGCAGTATGAGTAGGAAGGCAACAAGAAGCAGAGAAGCTGCTTGTTAATGTGAGACCCATCGTGTTCAGTGTTGTAAGTCAGGGAGAGACAGTTAGAAGTTTGTGGTTTATAGAACAGTGCCAAATGCAGCATTGCTTATGTAACTCTAATTCTGCCATTTTCCTGAATGCTGAGCAGGTCCTTGCCAGTCTCAGGCTCACTTGTAGGTAATGCCTATCCTATGCATCCAGTTAACAGGTTGAGTTTGGTAGTGGATTCCTGGTGGAATCCCACTTTGAGGATGTACCTCTTTCATATGCACTGTTTTTCCAAGCAGCAGTGTGAAAGGTGCATGACATTAGCAATGAAACATTTTCAGAGCACCGGTGAGGTCCCTCGTGTGTATTTTGATGAGTAGCAGAGATTATTTATGGTTGGGTTTTATTTGCTCTGTAAAAGCATTCATTGTTTTGAAAGACAGTTAAGGGAACGGGGTACATTTTCTAACTGTACTCATGGCCAGTGGGGTGAGCTTGGTATAGTGTAACTGCATCATCTGTCAAGTGAGGTTGACTGTGCATTGTGGGGGAGGTATTTTGTGGTTTTCAGTTTGGAGTTGGGTTATTTTTTGGTGGTTGCCTTTGTTTGTTTGTTTTGACAGAGTTTGAGCTATGCAGCTGAAAAACTATACAAAAAGTCTCCATAGTGCTGAGCATTTGGATGGTTGTCAAATGGAAATGGTGTTTGTTCGAATATGGAAGAACAGGGTTCTCCTTCTGGGCTGTGCTGTACGAAAAGGCACAAAAAGTGTATTGTGTCAGGAGGGTGGGGAATGCCTTTTTTTGATGGTAGCTCGCAACAGGACAAGGGGTGATGGGATGAAGCTGGAACACCAAAATTCCATTGAAACATAGGAAAAAACTGTTTTACTGTGAGGGCGAGGGAGCCCAGGCCCAGGCTGCCCAGGGAAGATCATACGGTAATTGATATGTCAGAGGTGAAGTTTGAGATATGAGACTTGTTAGTCTTGGCGTTTGAATCCACATTCAATTTAAAACCATTACAGACCTCAGTTTCCTTCTGGATGGATTTAGTCCTCTTCAGTAAATGTAGCCTTATGCTGCTGTGCAGTAACACTTGCAGCTTCATGAACTGTTACTCAGAGATTCTAAAAGAACCTGCTATCTCCTGCAAACCTTACCCACGCTAAGTGTAAGCAGCAGGTCAGTATCAAGTACTAAAAGATTGTGGTTACTTGACATAAAGCCACAAAAAGGATTCATAACAGGATTAAGGGACTAATCCAGTTCTGAGTTTGTTACACATACCAGCATTAAGCTGGCTAGTCTGCATTTTCAGTATAGCTTTAATTTGTGTCATATTAAAGTGACGTAACTACTTTGAATTTCAGAAGTCACGTGAGAAGATACACTGAGGGGGGATAAATAACGACACATGCTGTGTTCAAACTTTGTTGAGGTAAAAGACCCCCAAAGGCTAAGAAAAGAGTACATAATATTTTTGTATTTTCAGTAATATATGGAAAAAAACCAGAAGCCTTTTATCTGTGGTTGTTGGAAGCCAGAGCAAAGCTAGTGACACAGCTTTCTAATGCCAATTGATCGTGTTGACAAAGTAGCTCACATGTCTAAACAGTTTCAGCTAGATCCTCACATCTTTAACAGTGGGTGGTGTGGTAACTAATAATCATGATAAAGTTAATGCGTTACAAATGTTTAGGTACATAAGAATGGCAAATGAGAATCCAGTGCAGAGCCAAGGAACAAGGGTTGTGTTTTCTGTGAGTTTGTGATTTGTCTGACCTTTCCAAGAAACGACGTCTGTGTGTGCTATGTAATGGGTTAGAAACACACCGCAGCCGTGGCTGGCGGGCATCGTTAGTCATTCGCCTGCTGCTGCCTGGGCTGGGATGAAATAAGGTGTCAGAAGTCTCTGGGACTGTAAATCGGACATCTTCTCACTGAGCCTTGTTATCTTGTGAAAGGAGGAGAAAAGCACTAATGGACAGAATGGTCTTGTTTCCAATGCATTTGCAGAAGCAGACAGCTGATTATTTCTTTCTTTCTTCCTTTCTCTCCTCACACATGAAAAGATACACAAATTGTCCCTTCCCTCTGCCCCCCCAAAACAGGAGACCTTTGAAATAAGAGCAACTTCATTATACTAAACCAAACCAAACAAGATTTTAAAGAAGTATGACTTAATTGCAAACATTAATATGTAACAATACTTCCATTTAGATGGTTGCTTAATATTTCAGCTGTAAATATGTTGTGGTTACGGCCTCCACAGCTTTATCCTTTGCTGTCATCCCTGTATTAGCACTTTCTACTTCTGTATTAAATGAATCTGTTTCAGAGGATATTCTGTTCTTCTGGGTTGACCTTTGATTAGTAACGGTTACAGTCTTTTAAACTTTATCAGAAGGGATTCTGTATCTCTCATCTCCTCTCAGAACACATTCTGTTGTTTCTGCTCTGTGTGCTGTGGCAGGAAATGACCAGAAAATACTCTTTAGTGCTTGATGAATGGTACTGTGAGGCACTGTCATAAGGGAGTGACAGATGCCCTGCTCTCTCTTGGCTATTTAAAAAAACCTATTTAAACATTTATAACCTTGCTTACAAGGTTACCTTTTGGTACTAAATTACCTTTATTACCTTTTGGTACTAAATCTGGGACCCTTTGTTTAAACTAATGGTTGAATATATTTACTGTAACCTGCTTGGTATTTGAGTGCAGACGGAACCCGAAGAATTTGTTTTCTCTCCTTTCAAAATAAACTTAATGTGGGAAGGAAAGGGGTCTTGGGTACATAATGTAGAGCTTTGTATTCAGCCTGTCTACATGGAAGGTTGGCCAGAAGTTGTGTTAGCTTAGCACGTTCATACAAACGTCAGAAGTTTTGCCAAAATACTGAAATCTGAGAACCCGGTTCTAGAAAATCAAAATACTGATGTCATAGTTCTTTGTTGCTGTTTGTTCGTTTTTGCCACATCGGTGTCCTTTTACTGAACTCTGTTAAATGTGCACATATAACTTCTATCGAAGGCTAAAGCTGATCTGGTATAAACTCTGCGTAGTGCATATGTAGCACGAGCCTTTCACAGATCCTGCGAGGAGCACACCTGCCTGATACCCTGGTCATTTGACCAGGCACAACCCTTTGGTCTCTACAGGACCTGAATTTGCTTCAAAGCAGACAAATAGAAGCGCAACTGGAGGTTTAGCTAATGGTAACGTGCTTCTTTGGGGAGCTGGGTTACAAAAGCCACAGAGCATAATCAGCTGTGCCACCTCGAATGTTGACTTCAGAAGATTGCCTCCTCGCCTCATTTATGGTAAGGCTCCATGCGACATAAAGTCCTTTTCAGGTGGCATACTCTGGTGTTGTGTGTTTAGTCTGAAGCATCAAGTTGCAGTGAGGAATGCCTCTCAAAGGGTGATGGGAAATAAGGATGTAATGATGCAGAGAGCACAATTAGTGTTTATTCTCACCGGCTTGATCAACATTTGCTTTAGGGCATTTTGATAAGCCAGACGCTTGAGGCATTGGGGAGTACAGGGGAAGCAGTTCTGGTGCACAGGAATGTTTATTTGAAAAGACAGTACTTCTTACACCTCATCACATCTCTGAAGAGTTGATCTGAATACTAATAAAAAGAACCACATTTCTCTTGCGTCAGTCCAGCAGCCCATTTCTCACAGCCCTTCGGATGGCTTCAGCGGCAGAAGGGTCAGCTTACGCTGCAGACTGTTGTGTGCAACACTCGCACTGATGTAGCTGCTTCTTTTTAAACGACTGGTGTGTGTTTCGTAAAATTTGCTTTATTTTAAAATTAGGGCTTCCTGTTGCAGCTGTTCCAGGAGCTCTGAGTCCTTTGGCTATTCCAAACGCTGCTGCTGCTGCTGCAGCCGCTGCCGCTGGCCGCGTGGGCATGCCTGGAGTTTCAGCTGGTGGCAATACCGTCCTCCTGGTTAGCAATTTAAATGAAGAGGTCAGTGAAACAATGACACTTCTCCTTCCCCTTTAGTCACACTCCATTTGTGAATCGTTTTATGATTTCTTTGCGTTTGGTTTTTAAGCTCAAAGTATTTTTGTTGGTTTTTTTCTTTTATAATCCCCCTCCCCAAGTTAATTTTAAAGCCATTATTGCTAAACACTTTTTGTTTTCTCAGGTAGCCAACAACCTAAAGTGCCCTGTGATAGTTGGCTACCTGTTTTTTCTACGAACAGTGTGGTAACTGCTGCACGTTTGCCATTTGAAAGCTTTAATTTTTACTTAAACAGCAGCTATGCTTCCTTTGGCAATTATAACCACATAAGCTAGAGTTTCTGTTTTGTTTCTCCTAATTGTTTGCCGTTCCATTTCATGCTTGTATCTCACATTTTAAGGTCTTAATTTACGTGAACTACTCTAACACATTTTTCTTTGAAGGTTCTCCCAAAGATCTTGACGAGGCACTCTTCCAGTCTCTCTTAGTAATTTTTTTGCTTTGCAGTTACTCATTTGTCTTTAAAAAAATGATGATTAAAACCAAAATGGTGGCAAAGCATTTTCACCTTAACTGTATCTCTCTTGCTAACTCTGGAATCTAAAGGAGTCTTATTTAGTTTTGCATTTTTACTGTCCTTCACATTTATTTTGGTGGCTGTGAAAGCTGGTATGAAATGTGGGGAGTTTGTATCGGTCTAGCTGTTCCATTTTTAACTGGCCTCTGTCACCGTAAATCATGAAGCTTTTTTTATCATCTGGTACTATTTTGTTATCCACAGTCTTGCATGTTAAAATGTTTGAGGTCAGAGTGCCGTTTGGAAAGGTTCTTTGCCTGCATTTCATAGCCAGCCATGCTTACGCAGTTAAAGTTCAGAGTTCAAAGTTTCTATTGCATGCTTTTTTTACTTTAATTTCGTGTTGAGATGAAATGCTGTAGTTTACTCTGGATATGAATGTACTTTACCCATATTTGTCTTGGGTGACTACATTTTACTCAGTTTTTCTTGTACAGTACATAAACCAACCATTTTCTGACCAAATTCCTGCATTTCCTATGTACTGACCTATATTTTATTTTTTTTTGTTCCCCCACTTCCTTTTTTTTTTTCCTTCTGCATTGCTGTATTCCCTTCCCCATTTCATCCTTTCCCCTTTGTGTTCCACTTCCCTCTCCTTGTCTTTACCCCCATCCCCGTGCCCTCCCCCGTCTCACCCCTCTCCTCGTCTCTGTCTACGTCCCCCGTCTTCATTCCCTATGTTCATGCTTCTGTGCTTGAACAAAATGTTCCTCGGACCAACTTGCCCCAATTAACCGCCTTGAAACCATGATCCATGACCACCTCACCATTCTGCGGGAACCACCCTTCGTTATGGATGATCTGTTCATCTCCGCTCTTCCTCGACTCTTCTCTCTTCTTGTCTTACGCTGCTTGCTCTTCTCTCCTTCTAAAGATGGTTACGCCCCAAAGTCTGTTTACCCTCTTCGGTATGTTATTGTTAGCACTATACTTTTATTATTGATTTGATTTTGTTTTGGTTTTCGTTGGTTTTGGTTTTGTTTCACCTTAATTCTTATTTGTAGCTAGCACTTTGGCTTAAAGTTGAATAGTAAATCTTTTGCTGTTTTTCTTTTGCTGTTTAAGACTCTCCATGAACACAGATTTTTCTTTTAATGCATGCTAATATATTTTGCATGGTCTTTAATTTAATATCATTCACATAGCTTTGAGGGTTTATCAGAAAGTATTCTTTTCAAAATTCACTATTCAAAATCTTTTATCTCCTTTATTCATTTGTGAGAGTGGTGAGTTGGAGTGAGTGATCTCGTTGTTGTCTGAGTGTTCCATTGATATGTCAAAACACATTACTTGGGTGACTGGCTTTAAAATGAACTTTTCTTTTTGGGTTACCTTTGGCTTTGAAAAGGTGTTTATGGTGATGTGCAGCGTGTGAAGATTTTATACAATAAGAAAGACAGTGCTCTTATACAGATGGCTGATGGAAACCAGTCACAGCTGGGTAAGATGAGTTTTCTGTTTATGTTCACTCAGTCCAAGTGCTTGACGTTCCGCTGTGTAAGATCAGGTGAACTCAGCATGTTTGCATTTGTGGGTTTGTCTTGTGACCTGGCTACCCACAAGATCCAGAATTCTTACTGCACGCACTTGCAGTGCAGAAGGTCTGCACGGTACCCTAAACGAGCTCAACTGCACGTGATGGTCTTTAAATAAAGTGAGGTTCCCGTGCAGACTGTGCAGACCTAGTTCCAGTCCCATAGCACGTTGACCCTTTAAAGTCCTTGGGTGTCTTTCCTGTTTGGTTGCGTGATGTAGCACAGGCTGTTTCCTGGGCCACCTGATCTAGGCGAACCTGCTTCTGCAGGGGGGGTGGACTAGATGATCTCTAAAGGTCCCTTCCAACCCTGCTATTCTATGATTCTACTGAAAAGCACCACTGAGTTGAGTAAACTTCTTGTCATTTTCAGCCATGAGCCATCTCAATGGACAAAAAATGTATGGGAAGATCATCCGGGTTACCCTTTCTAAACATCAGACAGTACAGCTACCTCGAGAGGGACTCGATGACCAAGGGCTGACTAAAGATTTCGGGAACTCCCCTCTGCACCGCTTCAAGAAACCCGGCTCAAAAAACTTCCAAAATATATTCCCCCCTTCTGCAACGCTTCATCTGTCCAATATCCCGTAAGTGCTGGCTGGCAGTAGTGGCACTGGTAGTACCCGTGTGAGTCGCAGCGCGCTGGGTTAACGGGGACCTTCTTGCTTACCCTTGTTTTCTTCCCACCTGTAGACCGTCGGTAGCAGAAGAGGATCTACGCACATTGTTTGCTAACACTGGAGGCACTGTGAAAGCATTCAAATTCTTCCAGTAAGTAACTTTCCTGTACCTAGCTCTGACAAAAGCTTGCCTAAGAGTGTTTTTGCGGCCTGTCTTAAGCAAAAGTGCAGACACGAGGAGCAACCCCCGTAGCGTTCGAGTTCCTAACGCCGTTATTTTGTTTCAGAAGAGATCACAAGATGGCACTTCTTCAGATGTCAACAGTAGAAGAAGCTATTCAGGCTTTGATTGATCTTCACAATTACAATCTGGGGGAGAATCACCATCTGAGAGTTTCTTTCTCGAAGTCGACGATTTAAGGAGGCAGACGGCAAAGGAGAGCGTTATCGCATTGTTCGGTGTTGTCACCTATTGACTGTTGCGGAAAGTGGGGACCAGAGTTTGTCTTCTGTTGGTTTTCTGATTACTTTTTTTCATGCTGTTAATCATTCCTTGGTTGTTTGGAAAAAAAAGAAAAGAAATGAAAAGCGAGTGGCAAAGCAGCGACGGCAGCTGCTGTCGTTGAACTGTTGTTTAGATAAACCATCGTTTTGTTTCAAAGGTTTCAAGTTAATACCACGTTTTCTTTTCAACTTAGTTGACGTACGTGCCTTAAAAAGGAAAACTAGTCCTGCTGGAGTTGCGGAACTAGTAAAAAGCAAATTTGGTTGTCTGGGGCACATTGTTACGTGATAATTTCAACATGTTTAGGCAGGGGTGTGTAAAAAGGTTAAGCTTTTGTTTCTCCTGCTTGATAAATTTCCTTATCCGCTGACTTGTCACTTAGGTTTCCTTTGGATTGGATAAGACACGTTATGCCGAGAGAGTAAAGTGACATCGATTTCTGCTACTTTTTGCTTTGTGATCTTTTCTAAGGGAAAAAAAAAAAAAAAAGGCCTTTTGTAGTCCATGGTTCTGGTCTAGATTCAGTTCTGAATGTAGGCATTCGTTACAATTAACGAAGTACAGAATATTAATTTCCTAAAGGACAAAAAAGTGACTCCTGTGACTTTGAGCCCGGCGCGAAAAGCATTGTGGAATCTTAACCTTTTTGTACACACTCTTGTGGGATGTATCATATAAATGTCAGCACTAAGTAATGTCTTGTTTGTGGCTGAATATTTTTCGTAGATGTTTTTGAAGTTGACATGACTTACGTGCATTTCAATATCTATTGCCATCTTTAGTTTGTAATTAAGATATGGAATATGGTTGTGGATTTCTGAGCATGTACAGACTGGTCAAGCTAGTTCAGGAAATGGTGCATGTGTTTTTCAGTGGCGAGGAAGGTTTGCTGCAGTGCTTGCAGGACATTTCGTGGCAGTTTCCTAAAACTGACACCCAGGTGGGACCAAAGTTTATGTGCCTTTAGTCTTAATTTACCTTGCATTGTAATATTCAGTTTTAATAAATCTCTTCAAAATATTTTGTATTTAGGAATCGATCTGACTTTACTATAAACATGGCTCAGAATCTACAGATCCAGTTAATTTGAGAGCAGTTCTCTGTCGGTCTGAACTGTTACCTTGATTCTGTTTAACTGACCAATACTTTTTGAAATTGATGTACTTAGTTCCGAGATTTCATAGATTCTGTTATCTATGTAGAAAAAAAAAAAGAGGGCATGTAATTTTTCTTTTAGTTTAGTTTTTTCATTTTTTG
This sequence comes from Urocolius indicus, assembly GCA_013401255.1. Taxonomy (NCBI): domain Eukaryota; kingdom Metazoa; phylum Chordata; class Aves; order Coliiformes; family Coliidae; genus Urocolius; species Urocolius indicus. The sequence continues at coordinate 908,894 of WBNH01004430.1, read as the reverse complement.
AACTGTAAAATCCAATANTTAACTGACCAATACTTTTTGAAATTGATGTACTTAGTTCCGAGATTTCATAGATTCTGTTATCTATGTAGAAAAAAAAAAAAGAAAGATGGTCATGTATATTTTCTATTAGTTGAGTTTTTACATCTTTAGAACTGTAAAATCCAGTATAGTTTGAAAGTGGCACAATTAAAAATTAATTTTCTAACAACGTTGGGAGGTTTGACGGTGGTTTAATTTCATCCTGTGTGTACTCTGCTTACCTCTGTAGCATGCTCAATAAACACTTCTGTAGCTCTGTATTCACCTCTTCTGTCTTTCTCTGCTGCTTTCTATCTCTCCTCTTCTTTGTTTTTCACTTCTACTGTGCTTCTAAATTCATGTTTATTCTCTGCCAGGGTGGGAAAAGCATAATATTACAAAACACAATTTATGGCTTTTTACCATTAATGCGATGCTGTGAAAATACCAGCTTTTTGTTTTCAGAAAGATAGTGACCCCTTTGCAGGCATGTGTGCATATTAAACGTTTCCCACCCTGCTACAACGTACTGCTTTACAGACATAACTTTTATTGTAGTCCGTTAGCTCTCTCTTTCTATCTTTTCAGTTTCAAGCGGATTTATGCACTAATAGACCTCTCAGGTTTGCCATGCTCTCGCTGCAGTTTCATCTCTCATTTTTTTTTGTGTCTGCTAAAGATTTTCTACTAATCATCCCGTGTGCTCGTGGTTCCAAGCAACGCAGTTTTTAACGGCAGGTTAAGCACCTGCAGGCTGGACGTGCTCCAGAGCAGGGCGCTTCACCTTTGCAGGGACCTGGCCTCAGGTGAACGTGAGAGCCATTGGGGCACTTCAGTGGTGTTTCCTCGGGTTCTTTACAGCTGATTGCTGTGGGACTTGGGTTTGGTTTTTTTTCCCCTCCTACACGCTCCCCTATTAAGATCCTGAGGCATTACACTGGTAAAAGCTGTCAGAATTCAATCTGAGGCATTTTTCTGTCCCTTCTCCACTAGGACCACTGTAGATTTATTGATGTCAGATTACTTTGTGACCTGATGTCTGTTCTTCGGGTTGGGTTTCAAATCAATAAATAGCAATCAGCTTTCTAAAGGTCATGGTATAACACAGAAGGGCTTGTATTAGTCTTCCCTACATTAAATAAAATGCATTAGGTTCTTTCCTGGTTTATCAGAAACACATCGAAGAGATGAGTCAAGTTATACTGCGGGTATCACAGGGATCACCCAGTCTGCGTGCTGGTAGAGCCGGAGTCCTGCGTACAGCAGCCTTGAGAACCAACATCTTTTCACAGCTCACACACACTGATGTGACTCTCTCCCAGCTGACTGGGGTGATCCCTCACATTTTTCATCTATAGAGTATGGTGTCCCCTGTGTTTGAAAGTAAGAACACATCAGATTTCCTGCTGTTGCATAGCAGCATGTGCTTGCATCTTGCAAAGAGAAGCGTGAGTTGGAATGTTGCATTCTGCGGGATCAGCTTGCGCTGAGCTATTGCCACCTTGGAACACCAGCATGGGAGAGCCAGACAGTGGCTGCCGTATGTATTGTTTTCAGTTACCTTTGAACGGCTGCAGTGCTTGAGTGTGTGCAAATACAGGGGCCTTTGTGTAAAACTCTAACTCACTCATTTCTTGCCAGGCTTATTTTCTTTCAAAAGGAGTGTCTGAGCTTCTGTGCTCACGTTGAAAACGTCTGTGTCAAAAGCCTCAAGGGATTTCTTACAAGCTCAGTAACTTTTATTACGAGGTTATGTTTGTATCAGCCACAGTTAAAAGTAATGATAGTGCTGTTGGTTACAAAAGTCATTTGTTTGTTTATTCGCTCAGTGGAGAGAAAAACCACTCTTCAGTTACTGATGCTCAGTCTTTAATGCAGAATCCCTTCAGAAGATACAGGTCTAATGTCCCAACAGCTAAACTCTCACAGACTTGTTTTCCTTGGGTTGGTGCTCCACTTTGTACAGTAATTTGTACCCTTTTGTTGTTACAGAATGTAAATAGGTTCCTGTTGTGTTTTTAGCCCTTCGGGTGTGAAAATGCAAAACATCAGTGAAATTAAAGTTTTGCTAAAAAGAAAGCTCATGAAAAGCTGCTTCCACTGCATGGAATGTGGGATTTCAGGTTGCATCAGTAGAACTTGGCAAGAGGAATGCTGACGTCCCAGACTGGCTGGCAGGTTTTTAAGCTAGTGCTAGTAGTTCGACAGAAGCCAGTCGCCGATTTGATTCCTTTGTGAATTCAATGTTTTCTCCAGTGGAGCAATGAAATTGGTTGGAGAAGTCCAATAAAGGATTCTTTGATCAGGTCGTGACCTCTGACAAATACAATATATAAATGAGCTAAACCAAAACCTGGCAACATTCTGACTGAAAATTGTGGCAGAACTTCAAAGTGGATGCGCTGAGAAGTGTTCCTGTGTTGTGATTTAACGTGTCGTTACGAGGCACCTTTGCCTTGCGGGAGTGACAGCTCCTACGACTTTGTAGTTTGCCTGGATTCATGTTTCACATTAATTCTCAGTTTTATAAGCTGTGTTAGAAAAAAAACTCCCTTTGATTCATTGTAAGTTTCCTTACGTCTGCAGTAGCGTGTTACACAGCATAGAAGCACCAATCAGACCTTTATCTGCGGTAGTTTCACATCCTAGTTTACTCCTGGTAATTTGCCTAATGCCGTGCTTAGATAACAAGGAGTTCTGCTGCAATGCTAGGAAAAGACATAAGAGTGATGTCTTTCTCTGCAAGCAGGTATGTAAATCCCCACTCCCTCTCAGGAAAGGTTTTTCCCAGTATTAAATGTTTTACAGTGATCAAGGCTTCCGAAAACGATTTGAAAGTGTTAGGTAGAGATGGAGCTGGAGCCTGTACCTGCTGGACCTCATTCCCTTCCAGAGACTGAGACAGCCTAAAGTTCAGAGGTAGGTTTGCTGAGGTAAACAAGCTTTCTTTGAAGCAAAATGTCTCATCTCCTGTAATCCTGGTTAGCGTAGGAAGGGCTATGCAAGTTGTGAGTGGGGTCAAGATGGTGTTTGGCGAGAGACTTTCCCAGGTCTTGGTTGTGCAACGTGCAGCATTTCTTGTCTCCTGGGGAGCAGCAGCAGCCCGCTGGTGTGGTGCTGGAACACTCGGGGGGATAAGGAGGGGACTGATGCTTCTGCAACGATGAGATTTGGCATATGCTGTTGTCTGCTAAAGGTAATCAGGGACCTGCAGTGATGGTAAAGAGTGATATCTATTACAAGTTGTCCTTAGTCCACAGCTAGCTCGCTAGAACCAGTGGCAGGGTTCCTGCCTTGCTGAGGATGATATGGCACAACGCTGGAGCTTTAGAGAATTCCTGTAACTTGCTTTGCTTCACTGTGAGAATTTATGTAGAATTGCCTTATCTGGGTCTCCTGAGCTTTGAAAACATCTGCAGTGCATCTGCACACCTGTGTGTGTGTGTTTGGTCTCTTCAGGGTGGTTAACAAAAGGAGACTGGTGAGTTCCTTCACCTTGAAGAAGAAAACCACATCACTTTTACTGCACTGATGTACCTTTGTTGTAATTTTCTGGGTTTACTGAACTTTCCCCTGATCAACAAACTGAGTTTGGAAGAGGATTATGTTGTTTGGTTTTCCTCCTTCAAGGTGTGCAGCACGTAACGTGTGAAATCTCTGTTCTGTCTTGATTAGTTTGGCACACGGGCAGCAGAGGAAAGACAGAGACCTTTTCTTCCACGGGAGAGTGTGAATTAAATGCAGATTGGCTCAAATGTCTCAAAGAAGTAGTTCAGAAGAGCGCTCTGATGGGTTCTGCATGTTTTATGAGCTTCAGCTCAGTTTTGCAGGAAGATGAGACGGGCATAACTGCACTGTCTCCATGAGAAAGTCCTGTTCCCTAGATAGCCCTGTCTGCCCCTGGCACTCCCGCACCCCTTGGCTGGGTTCCTGTCAGAGGAGGGGATGGAGGCCTCCTGCACTGAAGTGTTACTCTTTCTGTGCTCGCGATCAGTTAGCTTGCTAGGTCACAGTCTTTATTTTCAGCGGTAAGGGAAAGAGGAGGAAGAAATCTGCTGCCTTCTCTTTTGATGTGGCAGGAGTTGCTGGATGGGCGCACGTGTAGTTCTTCGTGCACGGGGAAGGCGGCAGCTTGTGAGGCAGCAAACGTGTCGGTGCTGGGGATGCTCAAGCACACGAGGAAGGGGAGGGAAGGAGCAGTCTTGGAGAGAGGAGCACTGAGGGAGTTTCAGTAGGCTTTGTTAACGTTTCCGTGCATAAACAGCTCTTAGAAATCGTTGGTAGGGGGAGAGTTACTGCTTGAAATATGTTGGGGGGTGGTTTTACAAACGAGTCTGGTCAAAACCAGTATAGCTTGTGAGGCAAATGCCATTTTCACTTCTGCTCAACAGGTGCAGATGTGTCAGAGCTTAGAATCTTCCACACAGACTGCTGTGGAAGCTGGTTTCCCCAGGATGGATGCTGATCATCTCTGGAAGCCAGTGACTGAGAGCTTGAAGCCTCCTGCCCTAGGATAGGTGACACGTCAGGGGAGTTTAGGATGATTGACGCTGATGGCTTGCCAGAGAGCTGGATAAAGCAAGCTACAGGAAGCCAGTGAGAGATTTGTCAGAGAAATCAGAAGTGACACATGTTGGAACTGAAGGGTTTTGATGAAAAGTTGTCTGCTGTAACATTTCTGCCCCTCTGTGTTCATGGAGCAGTGCTCCGGTACTCTTTGTGCTGCTGACCTCATCCCTTTGCTTCCTTAATGCCCCGGGCTTCCCTCTGAGTGTTTCTGAGGTGCAGCTGCAGCCTGGGTGAGCCCGTGGGTGCAGCAGGAGGTTGTTGTGTGCAGTGTGCAGGTGCAGCAGCGAGGCGCCAGGCAGTCAGTGCCCTCGGCCTGGCTTCGACGGGCAGTGCCTTGGCCCAATGACTTCAGGTAATCTGGGCACGGATTTTGGGATCAAGGGTTGTGTTTCAAAGCAGGGCTTTTTCTTTCATTTTCCCTCTCCTTTTAGAGATGTTCCTGTTGATGTTCATAGACAGTAGGCCAGCAGTCACCCTTGTTTCCCAGTTCCTGAGCAAACTCTGGTAACCCGTACCCGTTTCAGCCAGAGTTTCCTGCGACTCGAGACAGAAGTTGTGCAACTTGTGCAGTCGGTCTGCATCACTCATCTGCTTTACTTAGACAGACCTTGAGGGGGGAAAAAAAATCCTTAACCTACATCTCTGGCTGCAATTGAAGTCCCCTTTGGTTTCTAGAAAGTGGCTGTTTTCAAATTCCTCTGTTGCATGTAGCTGAATCTCAGCTTCTTTGGGGTGTGGGTGCTGGAGAATGCATGGCTAATAAATAGCAGGTAACCTTTTTCTCATAGGTGGCTTTTTGCTCAGCGTGGTTGTTAAAAACAAAGGTGTTTGTGGTTCCATCTTGTTGCACGGAGTTTGGTGTTCTTTGGATGAATTGCTCTTTTGATTACAAGAGGAGAGTGAGCACGGCAACACCAAGTACTTCTGCATTGCTCTGCATGAGCTCTTAAATAGCTCCTCTCCTTCAGGTGATGCACCTTGTTTGAGTAAGTCTGCAGCACATTTTGGTCCACCAAGGGACGTGTTCTCAGCTGTGTTGCCACATCACCCCCCACTATCACTGTCAGTTATTCAGTGAAACTGGAGTCTGTAGAATGCAAACATTCTTCCTCACAAACGAGTACTGGCATTTATGTGCAGTTTCCTTACGTGTAAATGGTTAAAGCAATTCCACATTTCCACGTTTCATTTCTGGTGCCAGCTTTTGCCAGCTATGAGCCTGTTGAAAGCTTGCATTTTTAACACCCTTCCTTTTTAGGTCCACAGCAGCTTCCTCGTTTTCTAAAGGGGGCATTCTGGAAGTCAGAGCATTTTCCCAAGCAGTTTGAATCAATGTGTGCAGCAGACTCCTCCTCAGCTAAAGAAAAGTACAGAGGCTTTCTTCCAACGCTGGCAGTAGCTCTCTGGCCCCCTTGTACACTTACAACTGCTTGGTACAGCTTCCAGAGAGCGCCACGGGAAGGTGGATGCATTCTGCTTGGTGTATTTTCAGCAAGGCAGAGGCTCTAAAGATGCTTGGTGTTTTTTGAAACGTTTTAGGAATGGTGTGTTCTGAATCATTCTTTTGTAAGTAAGAAAACTAACCTTAGGTTATACTTGTCAGTTCCCTACTTGGAAATCTCTTTCAGTATGTCTGTCCGTAGCTGTTGCTGCCGTTTCTGTTAGCAGAGCTCACTGGCAGCAGGATTAGCGCTTGGAACAATAGGCATTAATTTTCTGTGCTGGAAAAACTGAGTCTAGACTTCTGCCATTTAGGAGGCTGTATCTAGGCAACTGCTGCTGAATGCCAGGATTTTCTCTGCTGCAGACGTCTGCTCTGCCCTGCCAAAACTGTGTTTCTAGGGAGAAGATAAAGTTCATCCAGATGTAGTGACCGAGTATGCAAGGAAAAAGAAGCTGGGAGGCAATGGTGTAATGTGGGATCACTGCACAGGAACTTGAGCTCTCCAGAGATGAAACAGCAGCTGAGAGCTTCCTCCGCATGTGTCAGGTGAAGGGTGACAACCTGCAGGATCACGCTCCGGGGACGAGGGGCAAGACAACACTCTGCTTCAACAGAAGCCCAATTTCTGCTAAAATGTAATGAAGCCTCAGCTTTAAAACACTAGATGCTGATAAAATTGTCCCGGCCCTAAAGGCTGTGGGTTTTAGATACAGGCAGAAGTACCGAGCAGCTCTAGGACTTAAGCTAATACACGCTGTGGTGTTCATTGACCTACGTGCCTGTGTGAACCTCTTTAGTTTCTAGATGCTAATAATTAACTAAAATACCGTATATTGTCCAGAAATGTAACATGAATTAGCATCACAAACCCATCACTGTACAGCAGCGTCTTGTGAAGCTGTTTGTTTGCCACATGCTGCCAAGATCCTGCATTGCCTCAGCTTCGTGGGCTGTCCTGAATGTTTTGCTTCAGTAAAGTTATTTACATTCTTAATGGGGTTTTTCTCTTCAGTGAGGCAAGGGAAAAAAAAAATCTCAGTGGGATGCTTGTTATTCTGCGCTGGGGTTTGGGTTTCTTTCCGTTTCCTTCCTACCTGTAGCCTGTCTTGCCACTCTGCCGTGCCCCTGCTGTTGCTGCTCAAGCTCCACGCAGCATTCTCCAGGCGTGCCGTTATTGAAGCCTCTGGTTGCCATCTCAGTGGGATTTACCAGTTCTGCTTCCAGAAACGCTTTTTGGAAATCATGTTAATCATGGTGAGAATGCTGTTTGCTTTTACCCGGTGCAGTCGAGCTGACATTTATACCTCAAGTGTCTTGAGGCCAAGGCTCTGTTTCCCTTTGAGGTGTCAGTCATGTTTGGAAAGGCCGTAACAATTCTCCAAGTAGCATTTCTGGGTTTTGCACCTCGCTGTAGTGTACGAGGAGAAAGGCAAGGAAGCGGTGCTCCACGAGCCAGGCTTTTACTGTTTTATGGTGACAGATAATGGTAATATTTACTCTTTATGAGCCATGCACATAAATCTACATATTTATGTAGTAATGAATGAAGTAAAATATTGTGGCATTTCTAGTTAGAATGTAATTGCCATGTATATTAACACAGATCTGGATGTCAAAGACAGTGAGCCAAAAATAAGGCTGTTTTACCCAACTGATTCAGTGCTGTGAGAATATTTTAAGAAGCTGTAGTAAGGGAGGTTCTCAAGGAGAAGACTGAAATATTTCTGGGTTTAGTTAATGGCTAAGTAAAGAGGGTAAGCAGTGTCGTACAAAGGGCTGATCCCGTGCTGCAGAGTTAACCATAGGCTAGGTCCTGTACTGATCTTCTGAAGTGTCCTGGTAGCTGATCTAGGTGAACCTGCTTCTGCAGGGGGATTGGACTAGGTGATCTCTAAAGGTCCCTTCCAAACCCTGTGATTCTTTGATGCAGCCGAAGTGGGCTGAAGGTTAAATTGAACAAGAGAACAAGTTCTGCTAGACTCGGTTCCAGACATCTTGTGTGAAATTCTGCTCCCCTTTCCCCTTACTCTTTTTTTGTCTCCTTTCCCCATCTAGCTCAGGCTGGGTACACCAGACCTTCAGTGAAATGAGCCACACCTGCCTCTCGTTGCCCTCTCCCCATGCCCAGCATTTGCCTTGGTTCTGTTTATGCTCTGCTTGTTCTCAACAGTCACTCTCCTGGTCTGTTCTCCATCTTGTGCTGCTCCCTTGCACCTTCCTGCCCTGGTTTTGCTGCCTCATTGTTCTCTGTGCACCATCTTTCCTGCATGGATGAACCCCTGGTGCTGGCTGCAGGCTCCCTGTGCTGGGTGGTGTAGGTGCTCAGGTCCTGTTGCTGCCCGTCTGCGGGTGTAAGCGCACCAGGAGCTCGTTGCTGAAGTTCAGCAGCTGCTTTTCTTCCCAGGCAGAGCTGACCCACAGGAGGCTGAGTAGATGTGAAGCTGAACTCGGAGAGCACTGCCTTTTGAGGTGCCACCTTCAGCCTTCTGCAGCCCCAGGAGACCTCACCTACATCAGCAGTGGTGCAAGGAGAGGCTTGAAGGGACCTGCGGCGTGCGAGGAGCATCGCGACACGTGGCAGCAAGGGCTCAGGTAACGGGGGGCTGTCGTGGTGCTGGATGGAGTCTGGCAATGTTTGGAGTTATGCTTTGTGTGGAGACATGGTTTTTTTTCCTCCTGCACAGTGTTACAAAGGTGGTGGCAACGCTTCAAAAACCCCACTGCAGAGCTTTCTGTGGTACTGATGTGCAAAGCCAAATGCGTTCTCAGGGGGTTCTGACCTCCCCACATCTGCATGAGCCTGTTTCTTGGGAAAGGAAGCAATTGGATATGGCAGAATTGCCAGTTAGTTTGGGTTTTTCAGTTCACAAAAGTCTACTGATTATGCTAAAGGAAGGGCTAGCAATGAGAAAGGATCAATTGACAGGAGAGAGGGTAATTGCTGCTGCCAAACGGGGAGGATGGACGTGCTGCTCAGGGGGGGTTCTGAAAACAGTTTCTTTCAGCGTGTTCAGTAACGACCTCAAAGGTGAAGTTAATTTGATATTGATCAGATTAGCAAATGTAAAATCTGGTAAATAAAAGCAATTAATTAAAAATAGTGAGGAGGACAGTGGTTTGTTGTTGAGGACAGCTTTGATGTAAGAACGAGATGCTGCACAACTGCTAATGCTCCTGAAGTTATTGTGATTGCTGGAGAGAACTTCAGTTCCTCTTGGAGGGGCTCTTTGTGCTCCAGCATTTGATGCTGTTCATCCTGAACTAACCACTGAAGCTTAGCAGAAAAGGAGATCTTACCTCCCAGGATTTCTCACTGGGTTGCTGGCACCCAGACTTTACAGGCTTGTAATTTTAACTGGATGAAGGGAGCTGTGGAGCTGATGTGTATCACACTTGTCAGACTTGCTTGAGATCCCCCTGTCTGCTAGAGAGGTATTAAAGAGAGGGGCTGTAGCAAGAATAGGGTGACAAAACTGGAGGCTTGGGACTTTGGAGGCCACCCTGAGAAGCAGCTGGCATGGAGGCTTGCCTGTAATGGCTCTGATGGACCTGGGTCCTGGAAACAAAGGGCTCAGCTCCACAGCAGCTCTTCTCCAGAGTACTGGCTTCCAGTCATGGCCTCTCGGAGACTTTGTTTAGTCCTTGAAGCCAAAAGAGTTATACACAGCTCTTAGTCTTAATGTAGCCCAGGAAAGCAGAGGAGATTTTGAGCTCACGGTGTGGGTGTTACATGAAAGTACTGTAATACTGTGTCATGTTCTGGGTTATTGAAACAGGTAGAGGGGGATTAGGATTTTAATGAGTCTGTTTCTGAGCCTCGACTGCAACCTTGGAGGTCGGACACATGAGCATCTGTGTGTTTAGTGTTAGTCTCTCTTCCCTCTGGCCTTCTCAGCAAATACTGTGCCTTGTTGCTGAGGGTCCTCGGTGCTAGGGCAGCATATGGTGCACCTACACGTTCTCATTTCCTTGGCTCATGCAAATCCCACTTCATTCCTATTGAACACATCTCTCCAGAGGTGCTGACAGCCCATGAAAGTCAACCTAGAGGCATACCCCGTGTGCTCCCAACATTCTCCCAGCCCTCCTCGGTAGCAGGACAAACCCTGTAGCCTGTTCTTTGAAGCACGCTGTGTGCTGGGGAGTGCTGGGCTTTGCAGGAAGTTTTACAACCCTCAAAGGAGGGAGCTCCAGTTTGCATTGTGTGCTGAAATCTGAGTGGAGGCTCCAGGCAAATGCCTTCTCCTGCTGTTGCTGGTTTTTGTGTCCAAGAAGAAGAAGAGAAAATCAGGGAGTGACGTGGGGCCATTAGATTTCTTGCAGTGGGCAGAGAGAGAGAAGATGGAGTGTGAGCTGCCAGTCTTCCCATCTCCCCCACAGTCCATCCCTGTCCCGTGACTCTGCCAAAAGGCCTTTCACGTTTCTGCTTCAGAAATAAGCTGAGAAGGGAGAAACCCTCCCTGCTCCCCTCGGGCCTTGCAGCTGGATCATCCTGTCCCAAATGCATGCTTTGTTTGTAAGAAAAAACATAATAGAAACACTAGTGGAGAAAGACAGAGCACAAGCAATTCCCCACTCGTCCCTTTGAAGTGAGGAGCTTGAAAATGGGCTGATTTTGTTAGAATTCAGGGTAAGTGCTTTTCAACAGACGAGATACACTTCTGCTCGGTTCCAATGGACTCCACCAAATCAACCTCCCACTCAATTCAATTAATTCCCTCCCCCCTGTGTGTGAGGAGCAAGGTTTGGATATAAAAACACTGAATGTAAGATTAAAATGTCTACAGAGATGATCAGAAGGGAGTCTATTTTAATAACCCTCTCAGATTGCTGTGCATGAGATGTGGAAGTAGGAGGTTTAATCTCAGTGCAGTGCCTTTACAATTATAATCAGAATTGAGCAGAGTATTGGTCAATAGGAAATGTGCTCCTCAGGGTAGGGAGAGTCCTGTAACAAGAATTAAGTCTCAGGACGTTAGTGAAGGAAACGATCTGAAAGGAATAATCAGCTGCAGCGGCGTGGATCTCGGGTTCACAGAGAGAATTGTCCAACACTCAACAAAAAGCTGCAGCAAGAAGCAGCAGAAAATTCAGAGGGACTCATTGTGTGAGCAGGAATGAGACGATTCCCAGTGCAGAATGCTTTCCTGTGGAGCGTTTCTGCTTTGAGATATTCACAGCTGGTGCCAAGGCGAAAGGAAGAACCCTCACTCTGTGCTTATGGTCAGGATGGGTTTCTGTAAGTCAGCCCAGGGAGCGTGGAACTTGCCCTTCACTTTAGGCAGGTCGTGGGCTGTTCCACACAGGCAGTGCTAACTGAAAATCTCATTCTGCAGACCTTTTTCCTTCTTCATCTCCCAGGCTGAGAGTTTGGTGAGGGTTTTGCCACTTTTGTCACGTGGTGCCTGTCTGGTGTCTTCTAAATTAGCTTTGGGCTGCTGGTGGCTGAGCTATTACACAGAAGCAAAGCTCAAGACCTGTGATGATGAGGTTTTTGACTGTTTACCCTTTTCCCCGTTCCCTTCTATTATGTGCACTGTTTGGAATAAGAGATTAGATGTGATTAGCACGAGATCACTGCTCCTGCTTCATACAGTTGTGCTTTAGGATGAGAATCTTTAAAACCTCTCGAAGGCTGAGGTGAAGGTAAAGCTTCACCAGGTGCTGTAATGCTCTGCTCTGCAGATGTCACTGGATTAAAACACTCACAAATTCAAACTGAATTGTAAGTTCTCAAGTTGTCAGAGAGAGCTGGGAAGTTCAGCAGTGCAAAAAGAGCTCTCTGCAGTTCTCTATCTCTTATTCCAATGTGTAAGGTTACAACAGAGACCGGCCATTAAGGTAAGGAATATCACCTCTGTGTACTCTTAACCTGGTGATGATGGAGTACAGGCTCTGCAGGTACAGCCTTGTGGAGTCCTGGAAGATTCTAAATATCTGGTTAAGGGTGTCTGTGTACAAGATGTGCGAAAGAGAAGAGAGTTGTGGGTGCCCACCTCTTTATCTGCTGCTGAGACGTGCGTTCCGTTCGTTTGACACCTTTTGCTGTCCTCCCAGCAGCTTTTGCACCCAAAGGATACAGTTAGTGTTTTGACAAAAGGTGCTTCATGCTGCAAAGAAGGAAGGATATTAGCAAAAGCCATTTGACAAAGCAGAATCTGCTCGAGTTACGGTGCCTGTTTGTAACGGCACCTTTGCCTTGCTGCGGTTTGTAAATACCAGCAACTCAGGATGCCTTTCACGCCAAGGTGGTTGTCTGTGGGGGTAAGCTATTGCCCTGATGCCTTTCTAAAGCCGAAGGGTTTTTAATATCTGTCGTTAATCACAGCTGTTAGTCCTCCGTGGTTTAAGTCGTGCAGTAGGGATGCCCGGTTCCCACGCAGAGGCAGCCAGTGTAGTGAGAGTTCCCTTCAGTCCAAGCTTAGTCACACAACACAGCGCTCAAAGCCACCACAGTTGAAAAGGAAAGCCTTGTTTCAGGGAGCTGGCAGCATGGTTTTTGTGCATATACACATACATTTGTATACACGTGTGTAAAAAATCTCGTGGCTTCTGAAGGATGGCAGGGCTGCCTGGGCACAAGGACGCGGGGTCGAGCCTCGTTGTTGAGAGCTGTCTCTGCCAGGGAACAGTCTCGGCATTGCTTCGGCTGCCTCTGTCTGCTTGGAGCCAAGGGGTTGCAGCTCGTGGCACCAGGGTGAAATGGAGCGAGGGGCTGTGGAGGGGCCCTGGGGAAGAGGAGCCGTAGCTCTCACCCACATCTGCTGGAGCTAATCTGCCCTCTTGGAAATGAAGGTTTCCCCTCTTCAGGCGACACAACGCACCTGGCCAGTGCTCCCAAGAGGGGAAAAAAGGGCCTGAGCTGTGCTTCCAGTCACTGACTACCCCAGGTGGATTATTTGGATGATTGCAGGATCATTTGGTGGCTCTCTCTCATAAGGCACCTTTGAACCCAGGCTGCCATAATCTAGTAGTGAATAGAAGTTAATTTAGAGCTGTTCAGAAGCTAATTTAGAGAGATTTACTGAGCTCTTCTCAAAGGAGCAGTCTTTCAGGATTCCATTCCCAAATCGTGATTTTTTTCTTTTTACTGTGATTTCCAGGCCCTGCTTCAGGGAAAATTGTCTTGGTTACTGCAGCAGCACATCAGATGGTGGTTACTCGCTGTCCTTCAAGCAGTGCTCGGCTCTTCTAGAAACACCGGCGCTGTTTTGCACAGCACAAGGACAGCCCACGTGTGGCACATCTCGACCCCACCAGCATGGGCAGAGACACCAACAGTAGCTTCCAGTGGAGTCCTGCACTGCAGCAGACACCTGACCTTGCACGTGTTCCCCCAGGGACTCGTGCAGTCACCACTCTTGCTGCAGACGTCCTACCTGCTGTTTGTTGTCTTGCCACCAAGCGAGCTCCTGAGGCCCAGCGATGCTGGGTGGACCCCCAGCCACCTTCCCCTCGGGGCTGCAGCCTTCTGATGAGCATGTGGGGATAAGCAGCATGTTCCTAGGAGGGTAAGAGGAGAGGGCTTGCCTAGTGAGATTCCCAGACACTGCTTTAAACCCCTCAATATTCTGTTAAACAATCCAGCAAACCGCCATGAGAACAACTTGCACCTTAACCGCCAGCAGCCTGAGGGCTTTGGGTGAACCTCACTCAGAACATCAGGCCTTGGTGTCTTGAGGGCATCAGGGGCACCAGATGCTGAAGGAGCAGCAAACACACCTGGGGCCGTGCAAGCACCGCAGGGTGAGCCCCTGGTCTGTAAGCTGACCTTCTGGCCTGGGGCGATTTTGGGCAAATTACTGTGTATCCGTCAAGCTCAGAACAAGGACTGTGTTGCACAAGTTTGGGGGCCCTGTAAGAACAGAGAGAGAGCCAAGTCCCCTGTGTTGCTGCCTGGCTGCAAGGCAGGAAAAGTTACAAAAATACCCTTTGGGGCATTGAGGGGTCCTTTGCTCTGGGGAATTCGTGTATTTTCTCACTGGTGCATCAGTTCTCTCTGACTGAAATGACTCTGAAGTAGTAATTCTTTCTACTGTCCCCTAGACACAGCTCTCCCACCCCATCCCAGCTGCCCACGTGTGGCATGGCCTGCTGGTGAGGTGGTTTGTGCTGGGCTTTGACATGTTTTGGTTCCTATTCAGCGTGAGGAAGAAGTGGGATGTTGTTCACTGCTCCCGTGGCACAGCGCTCCCTGCCCCTGTAACCCAGCCCAAGGCCTGACCCACGCTCCCCTCACCAGGACCTGTGCCTTGCAGCCTCATCTCAGCTCAGGCAGGAGAGCACAACCACTCTGTGTGTTGCTGTGTCCCATCCACAGGGTTGATCTGTGAGGTGAAGCAGTTCCATAGGAGCAGCTCTATGTATCCACCATGGGGACAGATTCCTCTGAATGCAGGTGGCACTCTACAGCTTTACAGATTTTAATGACTCAGCACAAACTCCCCTGGCCTGTCTTGTCTGAAAACCCATCCTAACAACCCAGTCAAATTGCCAACATCAGTGGTTTCCTGGGCTGCAATTTATCCTAGATGATAAACACAAAAAGCTGTGCTTAACCCGGATTAGAGGCATCCTGGAGTGTTCCAGAGAGCTCAGTACGTGCAGGTTTTGGTACGGCGTGATACAGCACGACAGAGGCGTGACCAAGCAGTTAAAATAGCCAGGCTGCCATTTGTAGAGCACCACTCACACAGAGCTTGTCCTCATACTGGTTCCTAGCAGCAGCTCTTGTGTGTGATTCATCTCCCCTAAATTTAGCTGCCTAAATATTAGGCATCTCATCTGAACCAGTCATCTAGCACAGGCTGGAAATTAGTCATTGGGGATAAGCAGCTCAACAGAGCAGCCTGACCCGCGTCAAGGACGGGTTTCTAGCAGAGACGGGGGGTGAAGTCATCTCTGGGGGCACCTGCGTTTCTCCACTGATGGAACATTTGGAGGCTTTGGCCAGCAGGCTGAGGGAAGCTCTGTCTCTTGCTTGCTTTTCCAAAAGTGTCTTTTTCGACTTCAGCTATCGATATCTTCCTTTTGATCCTGAAGAGGTGTCTTTGTGCTTGAAGCACCAGATTGGACTTGCTGACATTGTTCTTTGATTGCTGCCTGATATTTTCATACTGGGGTATTTTTTTTTCTGATAATGAATTAGAATAATTTCCAAGGTTGGGTGAGGAAGAGAAGACAGATGTTCTCCATTCTTTGTTTAAACACATTTTTCCCCAGTAATCAATAGCATAAACTAGAGCTATGGGTTTCAATGTTTTTCTCCTTAAAACCACAGATCAAACAGCATTGTGAAGCCATACATCTTCCCTGTCAAACATTTAATTTATTGTGCTGTTCATTTGTAGCTGGAGACTGGAGAAGTGTTGGTTGACAAAAGAGGATGGATGGCTGTTTTATTGAGTCCTTACGCAGCTGGCAGACGATAGCAACCGGGGGAAGGAAACGAGCAGCGCTCCTTCCCAAACTCCCAATAACGTGTGGACAGATCACCAGGGAGTTACACTGACTTGAGGAACTATTGCATTGCCTTTCCAAAGGGCTGGGGGTTGACAATCATTTGTCTCGCTCGCCATGGTTAAGCTGAGCATCAGAAGCCAGGTTAAGGATGAACTGTTGCAGTGGTGCACGGCAGCTAACGTCGTGGACATACAGGAGGGAACAGCGTGATTGGGTTCCAACTCGGCTGTGGCTGGTGCTTCATCCCCCTGAGGCTAAAGCTCTTAGAGCAGTTCTCTTTTTGTATGTGTGTTGTTCAGTTTGGTGTTGTTTGCCCCATTTGCTCCTTTTCGAGTGAGCAGCTGAGGGTGGGACAGTGCTTTTGGCAGCTTACTGCTCTCACAGCTCGCTCTGTTGAGGCTGTGCACAGGATGGTTATGCTGGGGGCAGCATTTTGGAGCTCAGATGCTGCTTCTGCTGCTGCCCCCCCCTCAGAAGTTCTTGTTTATGAGGGAGTGGGCATTCCCCAGCATTCACTCCCACAATTTTTCTTACTCTGGGCATTTTGAAGTACCTGACAGATGCTTATTGCCTTGAGATAACCATTCTCTACATTGAATGTTCTTCTATTTTCAACAGGACTAAGTTGTAGGATTCAGCTTCAGGGACTTTTGTGACTCTGGTTCTCTGCTTTTGCCTCACCGTGTCTGTCTCCACCTGTCTCTGTCTCTCCATAGTGGTGCCGTTACCCAGCTGTGAAGTTCCTGTTCCCACTGAGCATCCCGTAAGCATGGACAGCACCCTGGACTGAATGTGGTTGCAAGGTTTGTTGCACAGCCAGCATTCAGTGCATACTCTTACCATGATTCCTAGTGGGGAAAATAAAGGGCAACTATCACAATTACTATGGGATTAGGAAAGGCCCATTCTTACCAGGGGAAAGGGGAATAATTGGTGTATTTTACCCTGTTTCTGCCCCTTTTGTGGGTAAGGGGTGAAAATGTGCTCTGAAAAGAAAGGAGACACCCCAGGAGCATTCTTTATGGCTTCTGAGCTGGGAATGCTTTGTCACTCTGATACTTTCCCTGAAGGGAATTCGTTCTGTAACACATACAATCCATCATTTTTTTTAGTGCTCTCTTGCCCAGAGGTTATCAGTGGGAGTAAGCCACGCAGTCTGAACCTCCAGCTGCTTTGTTACCCAGCAGCAGCAGCAGCCGCCTTGTATCCTCTCTCTCAATCACTAGAGGGAGATGAGTCCTATTTAGCCGTAGCAATTAAAGAGCTTGCGATTGGTTTCAATTAGCCATCCTGGTGGACAGGTCAGAGCAGAGATCTGAGCTCTCCCATTCTCTGACATTCCCCAGTTCCTTGGGTCTCACTTTTTCTTCAGTTAATCTTTCCTGTAGGCCTGTTAGCTAAAACTAATATTCCGGTTCACACACACATGCAAACGACGTGTAAACAACTGAATAACTCTTAGGGAAGAAGGCTGCAGAAGCCATTATGCCAGCAGAGGAGGGTTTCTCCTAAACAGAAGGTGAGTGAATGTGTTGTGTAATAATTCTCTTCAGAATTTAAAGCAGCTTGCAGGTGAAGCAAACGCAAGGAAAGTGGTATCTGAGCTTTATTTAAGGGAAGTCAGATTTCTGCTTGGCCACATCTTAATAAACAGAAACAGGCTAAGCCACAACTCTTTCATCTGCACAAAATGAATGGCATTGCAATCAATAAACCCTACAGTGAAGAGCGAGCGGCTGCAAGCCTGCAGCTGCAAGTGTCACATCTACTAAGTGTTTAGGAGTACATTAGCGAAACTGGGGCCGTGGCATTTGGTTATTGTTTTCAGGCAAAACGTGTGGTGGTGTGGCAACCAGCACTGACCATGGACATTACAGGCAGGATTAATTAGTAATGTGTGATGGATACCTGAAGTGAAGAATGATTTTGTGCCACAGCCTCGTTGTCCAGGAATCACCTTGGCTAAATCCTACAAAAGGGCTCATGACTGGGACAGCACGAGTCCCACCTTTACTCTTGTGATACTGGGAAAAGTTCCTGTGCAGGGTAGGTAGAAGGAAGGTAGAGGAAGGAGTGGATGGGATATGCTGTAAGGGAACTCCCCCAGCCTTGCCTCCTGCCTGCACGCCAGCCTGACCTGCAGGGAGAGCACAGACCAGGCTTTGCCGTTTGAAAGCTTTTACGAGCCTTATTTTAAAAAGCTCACACACAAAGGGAGAGGGCTAGAGCAAATCAGGCAGGACAACGAGTATGTTTTGAAGGCTTTGAGTACAGTGTGCCTTAACTGCAGGAGCGTGCCTAAAAAAAGGAGAAATGCTTGAGCATTTACACGGAGAAAACTGATGAAGTTCCAGCAAAGTTTTGTTGCTTGTCTTAGGTGTGAGCCCAGAAACCTGCCTCGCTGCCTCCAGCTCTCTCCATCCTTCACGGACTCTGCTGCTGTACCCTTCCTGGTTTTGTTCCTGATGTCCCCTTGGCGCCAGGAGCCAGGTGTTCATGATGCTGAAGCCCATGCCTGTTGCTTACGTGTCACAGCCACCTCCACGTGCTGTGCTGAAGTCTGTGCCTAGCACATGGCTGTAGGGGAGTCTCAGGCACAGCAATCAAAATAACGCCCCTTTGAGACCCTTTACAGACGAGCCTCTATCACACAAAACAGTGTCTCTTCATTATTAATGTCTCACTCTCCTGACAAATATCCGCCGTGATCTTTTTCCATAAGTCAACATATTTCTCCCTCCTCGAGCAATGCAAAAGAGGAAGCAAATAACGGTTTCTGAAGGTAAGATGGATCCTGGGGTTTGTTACACGTGTTTGAAGCTCGATTCGGGTTTTGAAGCTTAGCCAAATAGATGTGGAACACAAGCAGAGCGTTCACTTCTTGTTTAAAAGTGAATGAGGGTTTAAAGTTTAAAAGGGTGAGACGAGCTGTGCTTCTCTCCAGCTCTGTCTTTTTGGTTCATCTTCACGTGGGGACGTGTTTTCCTCTCGGGAAGTTGGCAGCGTAAGTGGCTGACAAACCAGCTAATAAATCTGAGGTTAATCGGGCCGTAGACAGCCAAGTACACAGGCGTAGGAAGGATCACCAGCCACAGAATGCTGCACGTCTAGAGGCTGTCAATACAGAGTATGAAAAATGCAAAGGACAAGGCACAAGTAGGAGAAGTTCCAGCTCATTTTTCTGCCTGCTGAAGCAATTTCTCACATCAGCATATCCTGGTCCTCTAGGGAAGATGTGTATTAGGGCTTGGTGTGCTTCTCCTCGTGCCAGGAGAAAGCCTCCTTTTTAACCCCAAGAGGACAGGATCAGGTCAGTAATGACTCTGTGTGTGTGTGTCCCCAAAACAGGGCTAGAAAAAGTTACAGTGAAGTGGGATGTCTGTTCAGGAAGTGATGCTCTCTAGTTCTCGTGTAGAAATTAGTGTGAATTAATTTAGAGGTATTTAGTGATGGGTATTAGAGCTTTAAAGCTGATTATTCTGGTTCTCTTAATTAGTGGACCAAATGTCTGATACAGCTGCTGTGCACTCATGGTATTGAGGACAATTTCCACCTGGGGGAGGGATTTTCTGTGCAGTACATTAAATCTGCTGAAGCAGCTCGTGGCCAGGAGTCTGAGCAAGCCAGCGTGGGGCTCTAGAATTCCAGGGAGCCAGAGTGATGGCTGCCACCTGCCACTGTCCTGGGGAACGTGAGGAAATCCTCCTAACGCCACAGACACAAGGGATGACATAGGAAAGGGTGGAAAGGTGCTACTGCTGCACCAAAACTGTTCCAACAAATGGCAGTGGCCAAGGAGCTGCATCTCTGCAAAAACAGCCACTGTAAAAATAGCTGACTGGGGTCTTGGAGGTGTGCAGGAGAGCAGGAGTGTCCCTGCCACCCCAAACCATCTCTGGCTCTGCAAGGGTGCTTCTCCACACCCTGAACACACACACACACACACACACCCACGGAGCCAGCCCCACGCTGGTGTCAGTGGGCTCTGTGGGGCTGTGGCCTCATTGGTATTCTGGTGTGTTTGCCTCGGGGTTTTATCTCTACCTGAGCATTAAGTGCTTTGACAACACAGATGTTGGATATGCAAATAGTGCAACTACTGGTATTTCTCAATATTAGTACAAGAAATTCATATTCTAAGGAGAAGGTGCAGATTGCCAGGCCCTGGAGCGTTTAACAGCAAGCAGAAGATGCTGTAGCTGTCCTTTTCAATCCTGAAACTCCTTCTGATTATTTTATATTAGGCCCTCTTTATTTCATTACTCATCTTCTGCAATGAAGTTACCATCCTTGTGTCTGTGACCCCAAAATCAGTTGCTGGAGAAACAAACATGACTCAGTCTTCAGGGCAGGACAGAGTGTGAGGAGCCAAGGGGAAGTGTTTTCTACAACTGTGATGTCTGATAGAAAAATCCAAGTGTTTTTGCCAGCTCCATTTGGACAGATACTTCCAGTGCCAAACTCTTCACTTAACTGGACCACGTGCATTTAAGTTTTGCCATGATTTTGTGCACTGGAATCTTACCCAGGTTCCACTGGAACCAGTTGAGAAGTTGCTGGTAGTCTTGGTGGGCTTCATGTCTTGGCCTGTGCCAAAAATGTTCACGTTTGGAGGTGCTGAACTGACAAGTGGGCGTGAAAAGTCGGAGAGTTGGATAGGCAAAGGATGCAGATCTCGAGGGTGATGGATTCTGTGCTCTTGGTTTCTTTCAGCCTCCATGAAAGAGAAGGTGAGTGGGAGGTGAGGCACTCAGAACAAGATCCTAAACCACAGCATGGTTGGATGCCGAGGCATTCATAGAATTCAGAGTTGCCCAAGTATCTGAAAGCGTGGCCTTCCTCAGAACCCCCCAGATCCATTTAGCACACGTTTCACTGATGCACCTGCAAAGGAGAAAAGTGCATTCTGCAGTAAGGTTTGTCTGGAGAGCAAATTAAGACTGTTTAAGGACTGTCATTCTCTAATTGTCACAGATCAGCTGCTTCAACTCCTTAGCCTTTGCTGTCTAGGTGTTGGGTGTGTAGCCCAGGCCGGTGGCTTGCACTCCCCACTGCCCATGGAGGGAAGCAGCCAGCACTGACCAGGGCAGGGGGCTGAGTCTGAAATCCCGAATCATCTGCTTGGAGGTGCCTGGACTGTGGCAGGAGATTTAGAAACTAGCTGAGATGAACTTACAGGTGGGTAAAGTCAGGTGGGTAAACATGTACTGTCTTTAGCAAGCAAGAAGTGTGATTGGAAGCCTTTGTCTCAGACCTGCAGGAAAAGATGGGCTAACGAGCAGCCATCAGTCCATCAGCCAGCAAACAGTTGTGTTTCCTCTGGAAGTGGGTTTGGTGCTTAAAGAGGGGACGGATGATTAAGACATCATCTTCCAAAGTATTAAATATTGATTTGTAGGCATTTAAGAGCAGGCGTGGAGCTCTCCTGAGAGCTGGCAGCAACTGGCTAAAACATGATCAAAGCTTGTGTTTCTCCATGTAGAGTTTAGCGTTTATTTCTTGTACTTCAAGCTCACGAGCCGAGAGTGAACGGAGTGGGGAGGCGACTTCTCTCCCTCAGCACGTGCCAGTCCTGCTCCACGTGGCCCTTCAGACTCTAAATGGATATATGATTTTTTTTTTTTTTTTTGTTAAGGTTTGTATTGACTTTTGGTTTATTGAAGTGTCAGGAGGTTTATAAGCTCTTCAACTCCAATTTTGATTGTTTTATCCAACTACTGTCACTTCTTATCAGTATTAAAGGCAGGAATCAAAGCAGGGGCCCCGTGGGAAGCAGCGCTTCAGATGTACACCACTGCTCTGTTTTGTCACTCTCCTGAACTGTGGAAGTATGAACTATGAACGTGGGAACTAGGCGCTTCTCCTCCTGACAACAAACCCACCACAAGATAAGGAGGTGAGTTTCACACTTGGTTCATTCCTTTGTGAATTAAACAAAGGCCTTTTTAAACTAGGATGTGTTTGTTTCCACCTGCCTGGTCGGTCCTTTGTGCCTTGTGGAAGTTGCTGAGGTGCAGCAGACAGCACATAGGGAGCTCTGCTCCAGGCAGTTTGGCTCCTCAGCCTTTCCCCAGTTGTACCTGGGGAATCTGCACCATTACTTTTGTTCAAACAGGTGGCAAAAACCCACTCCAGCTTAGCTGCATCCCCCTGCCAGGGGAAAATAACCCAGATTTATCAGCTGGGTTCGGATGCTTAGCCCTGAGTGTGGTACTTTTTGGTCTGAGTGAGGTTAACCAGATGTTCAGCAACCCAAGAGCTGCTCGGCACAGGGTGCCACCGGGACACTGCTGCCCTGCCGAGGGTGCAGGTGGGAGGTGGTGTGAAAAACCCTCTGCAGAGAGGAAATACTGGAGGGAAGAGTTAATTCTCATGAGGCAGTGTCTGGGTTGGGTATTAGGAGGTTTCACAGGTGGGATCTTTCCCTGTCACAGCTCAGCTGCAAGTGAAAGTGTGGTGTTTTCAGCTGTGTGCCCCTGGCTCCATGGTCCGCTCGGTGCCGTGGTAGTTCCGTAAGTCAAGGGCTGTGTTCATGGGAAAGCATTTGTACAGTGGTTTGGTTTGGTTTGGGTTTGTTTTGAGATGTCTGTGGGTTAGGAAGTGGCAGGAGTTTTCCCAGCCCGTTTCATTTGGGTTAACAAGTGCCTTGAGTGTACCAGATGACATTTCCTGCGCTTTATTTGCAGTGGCTTCACGTTGATCAAATCCATTTCAGCATGTTCCTCATTTCAGGCACACTCACTCTAAATAAGAGTAAGCAAAATATGCTCATCTTGCCACTGATCAGCTTATTAGGTTATGAAAGCACCTTTCCACTCTCCATCAGTGGGGAAAAGGGACGGAGCAGCGACAGAAAATCTATTGCACAGAGTAAATAGTTTCTTTGCAGGTGTGTGTGTGTGTGTGTGTGTAGGTGTGGGGGTCTGTGTGGGTGGAGGGATGGTGATGGCACTGATGGAGCAGACACGCTTCAGCATGATAACGACAAAGCATAAAAGATGGCACACTTGGAAAGAAGAGAGTGTTTACTGGGGACTTGACTATTCCCTACCTTCCCCACGTGGAAAATCCACTGAGACAAGAGAATCCAGCAAGTTGGGGTTGAGACTGAAACACTAAGTCACGTCTGAAACACTAAGTCATGTCTGCATGGTAAGGAAAAGGTGGTTAAAGCCACCAAATTCAGAGGAGGGAAGGAGAGAGGCAGAAGGGTTAGAGGGCAAGACTCTAATCTCACTTTAGGCACCGCAGCTGCAAAAGGCAGATCTTCCTTGACCGAGATGTTACAGTGGCATAAGCAGGGGAAAAAGACATGAGGTTGAAGCAGGCAGATCCCTACATTGGCACATCTCTAGGTAAGCACACACATAAGATATTTGAGTCCTCTGGTGTTTGTTAAATTCTTCCCCTCTGTGACCATTTGAGCTGGGCTGCAGACCCAGGAGGGACCTCTGACTGTTTCAGCTGGGCTGCAGACCCAGGAGGGACCTCTGACTGTTTCAGCTGGGCTGCAGACCCAGGAGGGACCTCTGACTGTTTCAGCTGGGCTGCAGACCCAGGAGGGACCTGCATTTCATGTGAGTTTCATTTTGGTGTTTTTATTGTTAAATGCTGTGCACAGAGTTAAATGTTTTTTACGCCTGAGTGTAGACGCTTGGATCCCGAGGTCCTTTCACTCATCCTGTCAGCTGTCACAGAAGTCAGTGACATCAGTGACAGAGCTGACAGGATTTATCTGAGAGTTTGCTGGATGGGACATTTTATAAAATCAAATATAAACACAAGAGTCCATCATCTGGGGACTGTGGGATTGGAAGTCAATGGGTGTTGATGGTGCTTAAGTTTCACCAAGAGCTGTTCAAGGCCTCACGCAACCACCCTCTCACAGGTTTCTCTCTCTCTGTATGTGACCGTGTTCATGTTCCCTTCAGGCTGGGCAGCAAAAAAATGTTGGTGCTTTTTTTTTCCTCTCCCAAGACCTGCCAGGTAATCAAATATGTACCTGCATTCCTTTCTGACATTTCAGAAATACTAAATATTGTATTCTGGTGAGAATGCTTTCTGGAGGAGGAAGGAGATGGCCCATTTAATAATGTATACTTCATTTACAGTTCGGAGCGTTAGCCAACTACTTGTGATGGTGCTTCTTCCAGTCATAATACTGATATATGCAGAGTTCTAACTACATTTTTAAATAGAAAAACAACTGAATGATACATTCAAAATAATTCATGGAGAGGAAATAGATGTATTTCAGCATGGGAGAATATTTATGCATTATTTAACAGCAATAATGTTTGAATTCATACATTATGCAAATGCCATTATAATCAGGAAAATGAAAGAACTTGGACCGCTGCAACATCTTTAAATCTACCATTAGGTACTTATTTGTGCATATCATTTAATAGTGCACGATGTTACAGCGTGTCACTGGGAGAGAGAAGTTATCAGGGACTAACGGGTTATGGAAGAGTAAAGCTGATGAGTGCTGATTGCCACCTTGATGCTAATGTCTATAAATTTATCAGCAAACAAGAGTAAAGGCTTTAGCGGTAATTTACATCAACTGCTCTTCCAGAGGTAAGTTACTGGGCTTTTCCACACTGCCCACGACTGGCACCGATCCTTACCCAGCGCCAGCCCCACGCAGCACCCTGCACACAGCGTGGGCTGGCACTGCCAGACTCTGGTTCCTTTAATGTACCAGCAGCTGTGCTCCGAAATGATCCCAGCCAGCAAGCCTGACCGTAGAAAGTCAAAGCTGCTTCTGTTTGCTCTTACCTTTGAGATAAAGGGTGAAAAACAACCCAAACCAAACCACACAAAGGCTGTGGTTTGGTGAAGAGCATTAACGGGCTTTGCTCAAGTGGCTTTGGCAGGGCTGCCGGCTCCCAGGACCGTGAGGAGAGCAGGTTCCTGACCCAGCCTTGGGTGCCTCCTGCCAGGTCTAGCCCTGCCACTCCCTGCTTTTGTCTCCTTGATCTTTCTGGTGTCACCAGCGCTTTCCTTTTCTCCCAGTCTTAGATGGCTTTTCCACTGCTTTCAGCCAGGCTCTCTGCCAGCCGTGTGGTCACTGCAGCCTTTGCTCTCCGGTACTCGGTGTGTTAATGCATTTCTCCTCCAAACGAGATGCAGAGTCATCTGTAACACTCAGTACTCCCGTGTTAGAGACACAGCTAGTCAGACCTGCGTCCCTAAAAGTGTCTGGGGTACTGCCTCCTATTTTGAGCCTATGAGGTTGAGTGTTCAGCTCACTCTTTGTAGCAGCAATCTCCTGTTGGACCCACAGCTGTCCCCTTGCCCTGCAGCACATGGGCTGTGCCAGCCCTCGCTCCCCCTTGCACCTGAGGGCGAGGTGTGAAGTGACCTGTGAAGGTTCTGCCATTTGCCCCTCTGAGGCAAACCCCAGGGGCTTCACTCGCTGCCCACCTGCTCTGGAGCTGTGTTTGTGTGGCCTGGCTCTAGCTGGGCTCTGAAGTCTCAGCGTTTCTTACGTCTGAACATGTGAAAAGTGAAAACGCACGGGATACAGGAGAAGCAGAGCAGATGAGCCTCCTCATCTCACAGAGAGTGCTGGAGCTTTTGAGTCTGGTGATGATGATTAAAAAAAACCCAAAACTACTGTTTTCTTTTCCTGTTCTGTTCTTCTTTGGCCTTTTGGGAATGAAACGGTGAGAGGTTGCAGTGCTGATTACCTGGTGCTTTTCAGAGTCCCACCTCTGACAGGAACGTCCTGCAGGCAACGGGCTATGGAGGATTTTGCCAGATTGGAAGCAAATGTTGCATCTGAGTTTTTTCCTACCAGGCTTTTTAGGCACGTTTAAAGTACTGACAGAAAGGAGGACAGGCAAAGGAGCTTCCCAGTCAGTGATGGGCTCTGCCAAGTCCTTTCTTGCCCAGCTAATTTTTAGGTCAGCGTTTGGGAAAACAAAGCTGTCAGTAGTCACAGGGGTGCACAGTGATGAAAGAAGAGCTGGACTTTCCCCACACGGTCCATGAGTGAATCAAATGTCTTCCAAATTATTACAATATCCAAATGAAATGATTTGATGTTAACGATGAAAATGAGAGCAAAGAGCAATGAGCAGCGGTACTGAGGGCACAACCTGGCTTCTCAACCCCTGAAGTAAAGCTGGCCCACCTCTTGTCAGGGAGTTACAGAGACAGATAGCAGGGGGAAGCTTGCACTCTGCTGTCCATGTGTACTGGTTTTGTGTGGCAAGCAGAAAACCCCATGCATGCAGATGTCATCAATCCAGCGTGTCTCATAACCACTGTATTCCCAGGGCAGCTCAGGAACTCAGAACAGATCTTCCTGCAGCCGGGTGGCATTTGGACACGCTTTGGGTGCTCACCAACTTGAATCCAGTCCACAGCCTGGAATTGTTACTGTGTTGGAATCTCCCAGCAACGATTACTTTTTATGGCAGAGTGGATGCAATACTGTTTGCTCCTCCATCATCTTGGTTGTGCCAGGGCTTCTGCTGCAAAATCTCTATTGCTAACAAGAAAACAGACTTTGACCAGTGCTTTGTGCTCCTGGCTAGGAACAGGCAGCTGCATTTCCCTAAAACATGCAAATGCTGAGGCTCCCACAAACGGTGATATTAAGGTGGCTTCTTAATTGATTTCTGTTTGGGAGCAATTTGTTCCTCTCCCAGGTTGTTGTGGCAAACACGGGCGCTCGTCGCTTCGTGCAGTAACTGAAGCTTTCTGCCTTAATAAATGCACATATTAGATGCTGTTCTGTCCCTGCTTGATAGGTGTATGGTGTCAGGCAGAAGAAGGTCACTATGATGTTAAATTTGCTGCTAAGCAAAGGATCAAAGTGTAAATGAAATCTTGAAAGCTGGGAAATGAGAATGTGCAAGTGTAAATAATGTATTAATTATTGACAGCGGAGGGACCCAAGGCTCCTGTTCAGTAACGACATCTTCATTGTCACACTGCCTGGCACCATCTCAGGTATTCTTACTGTAATAACAGGTTCCCCCCCCCCCCCAAGATTGTAAGTATTTCAATTTGCCAGTGTAACTTTATTGGTGTTTTTCATTTGCTTTGGCTTTCCTTTATCTCCCTGCAGCCTGAGCCCTCGGTGCAGGAGGGGTGGGCGAGAAGCCAACCCTCTGGTTTTCATTGTGGCAGATGATGTTCTTGCAATATAAAATAGGCTTTTCTTACAATAAAAAAAAGAGCACAATGCTGAGGTGCAAAAGGAGATTCCACCTCATTGGTTATTTATGGAGGGTAGGATGCAGTTTAGGTGGAGGCACCTGGGAGCGAGGGGCTGAGCTTTGCCAACAGGCTTTCCCAGCAATGAGGAGTGCTTGGCATGTGCCAGATGCAGGGCTGACTTCACCTGGCTTTCCTGACTGAGGCACTGGTTAGGTTAAGGAAGGGTGTTTCTGAGGTAAAAGGCTTTTAGTACTCTTTGCTTTCCAAGCATTGCACAAATTCTAGGAGTCAGCAGTACATTCTTTAATGTTGAAATGATTTTCATTACGAATTGGTGTGATCCAGAAAAGGTCGTGGTGTAAGAGCTGTTTGCATGAGGCTGCTGGATGTAAAATAGCCAAGAGCTTCCAAACACCAGGCTCTAAAAAGAACAAAAAGCCCCACAAAACAAAGCAATGAAACCACTACCACCCCACTCCAATGATGATCCTTGTGTGCCAGAGTCGCTGAGGACTTCTCTGGTCCGGGATTGTAAGGTGGGGAGGAGACCTGGTCTCCTGCTTGCCAAGCCCTCCAGCCTGCTGCTCAGTGGGACACATGTGAGCCCTGGCCAAGGGGCCACCTCCAGCCCCCTGCTGCTCCCTGGCTCTGGCTTGAATCCAGCCTTGGCTGTTTGCACAAGTATTAGGTTTTTGCTCCTTCTGTGGGTGGAACACATCACAGGTTTGGGAGGCTTGCTGCTCGGGGGGGCTGTTGCTGCTTAAAGGGGGCTGATGCTGCTCAGGGGTTCCCAGCTGCAGCACCCAGTGAGCAGTATTCCTTCCCGGTGCCTCCCCCACGCGACTCGCTTTTCCAGCCTGTTGTTATTTACAGGGCTCGTGTCTCGAGCAGTAACAAATGCCATATGTGATGCTCAATATAGAACCTTCTTCCTCTGCCCAAGAACAGAACTTTATCAAAGGAGATTTCCTGCTCCCTTGAGGCAGTCTCCGTAGCAACAGCACCACACACCTGTGATGGGCAGCCTTGAGCCACGGCCACCTCTGATGTGGGCAGGATGAGCCGTGCCCCGTCCTCGCTGGCACAGGCAGAAGCGCATCCCCCACGTGCCCGTGGCACGCTCCCCTGCCTGCCACATACGTGTGGTCCGTGTGTGCAGTCCCTGCTTTACATCAGGGCAGCAAATACCAACGTGCTGCCTACACGAGGCTGTTCAGAAGCGTGACATGTTCCTGTCCTGAGGGAAGGCTTTCTGCTGCAAGCGTCACAGGAAGGAAAAGCTCGTGCTTGCCTGTGCTCCTGTAAGAGTTCCCTGATCCACACCTCGCTCCTGCAGATCTGTCATCTGATGGTTGTGTTTTAAAGAAACCTGAAATGATTTCCCCAGGTCATTCATCAGGTAGATCATTACAGAGAAACGTTTTCTTATGTGAAGGAGAAATAGCAGGCTAATGCGATGGGAATGGTGGCTAAAGCTTCCTACACTTAGTAGCTCCTGTAAGAAGAGGCGAACTTCAAAGGAGGCTTTTATTTGCAATACCTGCAGCATGAAATCTCCATAACGATGGGTATTGCTCTCAGGAATGCTGTGTATGACTGAACACAAAGAGGGGCTCTCTGTTTCTGCCTCTACTCTTGCCTCTGGCCTCTCTTTCCCTTCAGAGATGAGGTTTCCAGTGGCTTGAACACGGGCCAGGCTCCGGGCAGGGGAGGGGAATGGAACAGACGTGTGTGACTTTGCAGAGCTGATGGCAGCATGTTGCCTGAGTCCACAGTACTGTTCTGTGGTACTGTGGGCTTGGCTTTCCCAGTTGTATTCTCATCCCTGTTTCTCTGCCAGTGAGAATGGGGCTTCTCTGCTCTGAGCACCATTTGTGGTCCTCGCTCAGCAGACAGCACTGTGTGGTTCCTCTCGGAGAGGGGCAGGAGAAGCCAGGGCTGGCACAGCAGGTTGGTAGCAGCTGTGTGAGAAGGCAGGGGAAGGAGTTTAGGAACAGGAGACAACTTCTCTGATCTCTCTGGTTGCTTGTAGCAGCTACGGGTTTTAATTGGTTTCTTTTCTCCTCGAGTGTGGTTGTTTCCAGTTTTCCACGAGGAAGCACCAGTCTGTTATGAGCTGCTGATGCTGTGCTTCAGGCAGAACACGGCGCTGGGAGCTTATGTCTCCTGATTTCAGGGAAACTGGCAGCGTTATTGATTTTCGTTGGGCTTATCAGGATCAGCCTAACATGCACTTTTGCT
This sequence comes from Urocolius indicus, assembly GCA_013401255.1. Classification (NCBI taxonomy): domain Eukaryota; kingdom Metazoa; phylum Chordata; class Aves; order Coliiformes; family Coliidae; genus Urocolius; species Urocolius indicus. The sequence goes on along the minus strand of WBNH01004430.1, from coordinate 879,982 downwards.
ACACTAGATTGTATTTGGCTTTCATCAGGAAATCTCATTAGGCTAAAAAGAAATGGAAACAAGTTATGCGAGTGAAAGATTTGCAGAGCACTCTGACAAAATCTCTCTGCCCTGTGGAAACACACCGGGGCTGTGGGTCGCTCGAGCTCTGAATGCTGCTGGTCAGACGCTGCTCCCCTTTGCTGTTGAAAATTAAGGGTAGAGCCTCCAGCCTTGCTGGAATGATTTCAGATTCCTGCTAAGGTAGCTGAAGATATGGCTGGGACACTGAAGTAGTTTTGCTGCCTGAATCCTGACGCGGAACCGGCGCTTTGCCAGGGAGGAGAATTCCCATTTTCTTTATCTGCTTGTATCTGGGATGGGAATGTGTTACAAGGGCAAAGGTGTGAGAGGCACGAGGCTATGGGCACCCCTCAGCCAGGATGGGAATGAGCCTTTAGCTGTGGCGGGACAGCAGCTGTCTGTGCTGTGCCTGGTGATGGGGAGGCAGCTGAGCTGACGGCACGGTGTGCCTTGGTCATACTTTTGCCTGTGTAAGGTGTTCTGTGTTTGGTGGCAGCGACGTGCCTGGGAGACAAAGTTAATTCTGTAGAAATCTGAGAAGTGGCTCTCAGGCTTCCTCTCCTAACACATCAGCGTATTTCAGATCTTAAGGAACCAGCTATAAGGTACCCAAATTAGCAGAAATTAGCACTGGGTTAAAAACCAGCCTACGGAATAGATGCTCAGAAGCAAGGTACGAAGCTGTGACTGCAGAATTACCTGGGGAGTGCAGATGGTGCATTACTGACAGGCTGTGAGCCAGGGACGTTGCCCTGTCAGCTCTCAGGTGTGCTTGGGCCTTTCCCTGTTGCTTCAGCCACACTGTGCTGCGTGTGGAGCTGCAGACCACCAGGGTGGTGTTTCCGTGGAGGAGCTTTGGTGCTGTGGGTGGACTGATCCTGTCCAGGGCTTTGAAAGCTTTCCTGCAGAACTTTTCGAACTCAAACAACAGACTCCTAAAGGGGGAGATCTCTTGAATATATGTGCAACTGCCTTAGCAGTTTGTGGAATGGGATGTCCGAGTGCTGAGCGCACAGGTCCGTGGAGGAGAGCTCTCCTGTGCTGCTGGCAGCCGTTGCAGCTTTTCCCTGGTGACGGGGTGCTTCAGCCAATGCTGCAGGCAGGTTGGCAGCAGCACCTCAGCCCACCGGCTCAGAACTCCCTGTTGGGCTCTGCTGCCCCAGCGAATGCAATCAGGAAGATGTTTCAGTTAGAGAATTTCCTGCAAATACTGGTATTTGCGGAGTTTAAAGCAGAATGGTGAGAAGCACACGTGAGATGACGAGGGGCCTCGTTCCCTGGAGTACATCAGAAAGCCCTGGTGGGGAGGTTTTACTCTGTAAGTGCAGGTGAGCTTCTCACTCAGGTCTCTGCTTTAGAATCAAATTAACTGAGCGCCCAAAGCAGTTCTTTTTGACCTCTTCCCAAAGAAACCTGGCCAGAAGAGCTCCCTTGGATCGGCTGGCTCACGTAGGCGACGGTGACGGGTGCTAAGGGTGGTGGTTGGGACTCTGTTTGTTTAGTGTGAGTCTGAAGTAATTTAAATGTCACCTTACCAGCCTTATTTTACGTGTCTTATTTGGGTTTTAGAGACGGGCACATTCCCCTTAGTGCAGTTAATAGGGTCAGCCTGAGAGCCTGTGCTGGTTACCATGCCTTCAGTCATGTGGAATCCAAACAGCCATTATAATTTGTTTCTAAACAGATCAAGAGCTATTTACCATCTCAATGTTTTGTGCACAGCTGGGTGTCTGGCAAACATCCAATATCCATTAACATTTAAAAATTAGTCCCATAATGCATCTTTTCTGTGGCTTGAGGAGTATACACACTGACACATGTTGGGAACCAATTATATTTGCACCACCATTAGTCTGGCTGCATTCAACTTCCCAGTAAATGAGGGCTAATTTAGTTTCCAGAATGGTGTGTCTTAAATTCGTGCAATGACCTTAGAGAAAGCAGAGCATCTGAAGATTTAAAGAGGAAGGAAAGGTTCAGAAAGAACGAGGCTTCCTTTTCTCTGGCTAAAACAGAAGAGTACATTATTATGTGACTGTCCCTAGTAGCCATGCCTGGCCTTGAAAACCAGATTCCTCTGATTCCATGCTGCTGAAAATCACGAGCAGAGTTTAGCTGGGAAGGAAATCAGACTAATGCAGTAAACTAGCACACCTTCCTCGCTCTGATCAGACCTGCTAATGGACCTTTTTATCATAGCAATTTCAGACCTGCCTGTAGAGGGTCTAACTTTTCAGGTTCCCAGTCGGTTTTAAGTGTTCTGTTTTCCTGCTTCTTCTCCAGCAGGAGAAGGAGAAGCTGCTTTGCAGCGAGTGCACCCGTGCTGCTCCTGAGGCGCGTCCCGACGATGCTGCGGGCGCTTGGGCAAAGGCCCTTCCTGACAGACACAGAAATGGCTCTTGAGAAGCAGGATAGTTTGCCAAACCTCTGCTGCCACGAGAAACTCCTTCGGGACCAGCAGAGGTGAGGGGGTGCCCGGCTTGGCGGGCGAGAGAGTGGGAAGAGGGTTTTGCCACCTCTCCTTGCAGCTCTCAGCGGTCAGGTTCTAGACTGATTGGCTTCTGCTGCTGCTGCTGGCTCTGCACCGCACTGACAGAGCTCATCTCAGCTCCCTCAGTCTATGTCACGCTGCTCTTAGCAAAGCTAAATTGCTCCCACACACAGAACGCTGCTCTGCAGCCTCTCTAGAATTCAGAGACGGTTTAACAATGCCACCTTTCCCTTGAATTCACCCAAAGCAGCGGCAAACTCGGGAAGGCAGGCATGTCCTGACTGGGCATAAAGCAATGGAGTGGAGGGAGCCTCCAGGTGAGAACCCTCCTGCAGCAGTGAGCATCTGGCACGGTCCTGTGAAGGGAGCAGCCGTGGGATTGTGTCTGGGGTGGGAGTGTGGGTTTGTCAGCAAGTATATGAATGTTTGTTTGCAGGCGCTTAGAATGCACTATTATATATATATATGTACATAAAAACACGTGCTCCTGTAACATGCTCACAGTTCAGAGCTGGCCTTTGCCAAGTACTTCTGTATCGCACCAGCACTCTTTAGCTTTTAGTGCAGTGCGGCAGCTTTTCAGTGGAATGGCTCATTCCTTGGAGATGCTGTTTTGCTCGGGTCCGTTGTACAGTCAGTGTTTACAGATGCTGTTCATACTGAATTCCTCTCAAAACACATGGCTTTTTTTTTTTCCCCCTCTATTTTCCTGCTTTAGTGGAAACCATGCNTGCTGTTTTGCTCGGGTCCGTTGTACAGTCAGTGTTTACAGATGCTGTTCATACTGAATTCCTCTCAAAACACATGGCTTTTTTTTTTTCCCCCTCTATTTTCCTGCTTTCAGTGAAAGCCATGCTTGTAGTCCCTCACAATAATACATTTTCATGCATCATTGGCAATACAAGGCTTCATTTAGACTATTGATTAACATTCTGGTTGTGTTAGGACCTGTTAGTGTTTCATACCCTCATTGTTTGGTGATTTCAAGAATTGACCTCTGCAGATTTACAGTACATAAGCAATTAGCCACTAATAGATTAAATTATTACAGAAGATTCCTATCAAACCTGGGAGCTTCACTAATCTGTCATGCTATGGTATTTTGTCTTCTGCAGAGCTGCTGTTGGGAGCTGAAGTGCACGTGGGTAAACCCCGCTGGAGGCTCCCGAGTGACGTGCAGGAGGAGGATGCTGCGCGGCATGCTGGCGAGTGGCTGGGTGAGTGGGTAGGGATGAGGACTGGCAGGAAGCTTGCAATGCTTTCTTGTTCTGTCCTGACAGTCTCTTTTGTTTTTCAGCCGTGGATTTAACGGAACAGACCTGGAGCCGATTTTCATGTTTAATTGAAGTCAATAGCTTATGCTCATGCTGATGCATTCGGTACCAAGAAGGACCAACGAAAATACAGAGAGAAGCTTGAAAGAGAAATGCATTTCTTCAGCTTAATTATTCAGTTTCCAACTAAGAAACAGCTCTACAGAGGTCGATTATCCTTCAGGGATGTCTTAGAAGAAGTGAGCAATTAGCTTGATTTTTCTGTTGAATATGTAGCTCGTGACTCAGTATGTGATCTATTAAAAACATGATACTCCTTCTAAACCATGTCCTGGTGTACTTGGAGCCTGTTGCTCAAGGTAAAAGCCAGTGAAGTAATCCAGGCCACCACCGTGAGACACAGCTTTTCTCGCTGGCTACACAACAGTCAGTGCTAATTTTAGCTCTTCTGAGGAGTGTAAGAGCAAGAGAAGGGTGATGCTCTCCTGTTAAAAGGTAACCTGGGATGCTGCTCTCCGCAGCTCTAAGCATACTGTCTCCCTGAGAAGCAGAGTCTAAAAGAGGGGCACAGTTTCTCCCTCTTCTCCCTGGTTTCTGTAGGAAAGCAGGAGGCACAGTTCTACAGTGGGTGTGTTGGGGTGTTTTCGGTGTGTTGTTTTGGTTGATTGGTTGGTTTGTTTGGCTTGGTTTTCCTTTGTGGCGTTTGTTTTATTGTGACGTTCAGGATTTTACCACAGGCAGAAACTGGAGTGTTTGAGCTTAAAAAGGAGCTTCAAGGGAGTGACTTGCATGAGGAGGAAGTTTGCAGCAGCAGTGCTGAATCTGCACGCCTCAGTCCCACTTTGAGCATCCCGGTGTGTCAAACTGTGCCCCTCCAAACACAGGCTGAGCTGATGTTCAGCCCTTAATGGGCCTAAATTAGCAGGCACCTAGCTTTCTGACCCTGGAGCTCCCATGGGATCTGAAATCTTGCTCCTGGCTGTGCTTGGAAGTGCCTTGGTCCTGTCAGCCACCAAGTGTTTACCCAGGACACACGTGGCTGGTGCCGTTGGTGATGTGACTTTGGTAATACTCTTGGTCTTTGACTTTTTTTGATGGAAGCCAGCAGTGAGGGTGGAGTTTGGAGAGCTGCTCTGCACTTGAACGAAGCACACCTTGCAAGCTGATCAACACCTCCTGAAAGGCTGCTGCAAGTACCGATTGTGACCTGTTCTTTCTCCCCAGCCAGAGCAGGCTTGCTGTCTGTCAGAGAGCTGCCCTGGGCCATCCTTCCTCTGTGGCAGTCAGGAACTGTTTGGGAGAGGCTGCCTGGCCGCAGCAGCACAGCGTGGTGCTCCTGGAAACGTGGCCCAAGCGTGCCCCAGCGTCCCGTGAAGCTGACATCCCCAACACTGCTCTCAGGTGCTTCTTTGTTCAGCCTCTTGCTTTGAAACTAGAATTAGCGAGTGGGAAAATGCTCAGGATAATGCTTTCCTGTAGTTGTGTTTGCTTTTGATCAGTGGTGTCTGTGATAAAGCAATGCCTGGTGTGGCTTCTGTGCCTCCTGACAGAGGGCAAGTGCCTCATCACTCGGGAAAGTACCTGGAGCTGAGGACAACGGGATGAGGTTTAACAAGGCCAAGTGCCAAGTCCTGCACTTGGGCCACCCCAACCCCATGCAATGCTCCAGGCTGGGGGATCTGTGTCTGGAGAGCTACTTGGAGCGGGCTGACCTCAGTGCTGGACTAGGAGCCCGCTGTGCTGGGCTAGGAGCCCACTGGCTGCATTCCCAGCCTGCCGGGGCAGCCAGTGGTGGGCTTCCACTAGAGGTGTGAAGTACACAAAGTGCACTGCTTTTGAAAGCCTTTTTCATCTCAAGCAAGGAATTAAGTGGGTATGGAAACCACTTGCATGTGCCTATGCAGAAATGTTGCAGTGGAAACGTGCTGACCCAGGGAAGCTGGAGCACTCACTTTGATAGAGAAATAAAGCCAAAGCTCATTTGCTGGTGTACATCCCAGAGGCTGTATCGGGGAGTCAAAACTGAAGGACAGGAAGAATTTAAAGGAATAGGGCTCCTACCTGTTCAGAGTGGTTTGAGCTTGAAGACAGGACACTGCTGCAGTGTCCCTTCAAGCATCACTTCATTCATGAATCTGACATTTCGGAGCAACAGAGTGAATAAAAATGCAGGGATCTTATCAGTCCCCTGAAAAATATCTTCCTGGTGTTTTACCAGAAGGATGAAAGACACCTCGAGGAAATATGTATGTGTACATGTGCAAACATATATACACATAAATATTAATCTTTATTAGGGACAAGATGCAAGGAAGATAACATGACAAGCACGGCTGCTGTAAGTGGTGCAAACTCATTAAAGAGTGCGAGTTCCAGGAGACTGCTTCTGCGTGGAAGGAAAGTTCACACAACCTAAGGTTGCCTCCAAGTACAGAATGAACCAGAGAGCTTGGATTTAACACTGACTGGACCTGTCATATTTTCCCCTTAACGAGGCTCAGCTCTGAAGAAACGAAGGGAAAGAAAACGGTCGTTGTGATAAGCTGTACAGTAATTGGATCAGGCTGAGACACTGCTGACCTTTAGGAGCAGCAGAAGAGACTTCTAAGCAGGTTGGCATATGCAAATTGTTTTCTCTATAGAATTTCCTCAGTACAATTTTTATCTTTCTTCAAAACAGGACAGGCACAAAAATCGGTTTGTGGAATCTGAGAGTGTTACACGTTTTACTTCCCAGCCCGGCAGCACAGAGGTGGTTGCCCCTTTGGCCCAGAAGACAACCTGTCTGTGTCTAGAAAGCATACTGTGGCACTTTGGGAATCACCTTCAGAGCTGCTCAGGGACTGTGAGCAGGCTGAGAGGCTCTGGAGTTTTGGAGTGCAATACCTGCAGGAGGAGCTGGGTGACAGCTACAGGTAAGTCTCCAGAGCAGTCGAGTGGTTCTAGACCTCAGCACAAAGTCTGAAGCAGAAATGTTCTCTGTGGCTGTTTCCCAGCCATTGCCAGGGGTTTATCCCCAGCCCAGCCACAGCCCTGCCCCAGCCCTTCTGTTTGCATTTGCCACACGGAGCTTGGCTTCACACGTTCTCCCCTCGCAGCGGCACCCCAGGGAGGGCAGAGTCTGTCCGTGGCGTCGCTGGGGATGGATGGATGGGCATCCCCAGCAGAGCCTGCATCTGGAGCAGGGTGTTCTGCATCACTGCTGTCAGCTGAGATGCAACTCAGGCCGGGCAGGTTTGTTTTGCTATTCAGCACCAGCGAGCAGGGCACCTGGGGACTTGGTGTCCTTGGATGTAAAGAAGATGGAAAGGTTGCATTGTTCAGAACGAAGGGGACGAGGGTGGGAGCAGAACGATGCTGCAGCAGACAGTAAACACTCAATTGCAGGAGCTGGGTGGGCTTGGCCTACATTGGAATCTCCTGAAGCTGGTGAAGCTTTTGCTAATCCAACACCTAGAGACCCGGAGAAGAGCTGAGGGGTTGTATGTGAAGGAGTGGGGCTTCCCCCCATGGAACTAACCCTGGAAACAGCACTTGGGCAGCGCAAGGGGAGAGTGAGGAGCTGTCCTGAGCTGGGCTGTGGTGAGGGGGCACTGCACGAGTGACCCCTGGGCATTAACCTCCCTGCAACATTAGAAACATCTGTAGGTTGTCCCAGAGAGACCAGGGCTTTCCCTCCTCCCCTTGCTGTGCCAGGCAGGCTTCCCAAGCCCTCAGCTTTGTTTCAGCCTACATGTTCATTGCTACTTCTTAATGACTGAATTCCCACTCAGCCGTGAAATAGTTCAGAGGAAACTGCATTTGCAAGCAGACTGGCTAGATTCATAATTAAGGTGTTTTCAGATGATGTGGATGGGAGTTGTGTCTCTCTGCTGTCTGTGGAAGCGGTGCAGAAGGCAGCAGCCTGTCCTGGGCACTGTGCTTTGGAGGCTGGAGCCCAACCCGTGCAGCTCAGCGCTGAGGCTGGGGTGTTCCTGCAGCCTGGGGACATCAGTGCAGCTCAGCTCAGTTACATGGGGCTGCCAACCACAGCCCCTGAAATTATGCTTTTTTCTTTCACCTATTTAATCATGTTTCCCCCCTAACTGTGTCCAAGGGTGTCTTTTTCAGGGGGAATCCAGTGACCTGTGTGTTAGGAGGTCCCTGGAGGATCCTGGCAACGAGATCAGATGTCCTGCTCCTCCTCTGCAGCCTGGATGTTGAGGGCAGCCCACCTTTTCTACCACATCTGCCAGGGGAGCTGGGAGAGGGGCAGCTCAGGACATGGGCAAGGAAAAGGTTTGGGCAAGACAGAAAAAGAAGAGTTGTTGTTGTGCAATGACTTTGTTTCTCAGCAACGACAGGCTTTGAGACATTCGTGCTGGGTGGAGACCTGAAAAACGTGGTTCAAAATGCTGTGCTTACGGTATTTTCGTTTCAGAAATGAAAGTTTCACTTCTGCATGTTTGTTCAAAAATGATTTCTTAATGTAATAGTGACTGCTGTCTTCTTAGGAATGGGAAACAATTTAAACATTCATTCTCAGCTTCTAATTTAGAAGTTAATTATGAGCTCAGCCTGCTGAAAATAAACAGAGAGGCTGATGTAGAGAAACAATGACTTTCAATAAGTTAAGTTCTAAGAGGCAGCCATCCTCCCTGATTTAATAAGCGACATAAAAGGAGGGTTTGAGCATTTCCATTACGTGGTGACTCCAGTAGCTGATGCAGAGAACTGAACATCCCCCAGCTGACCTGGCAGCCTGGAATGTGAAACAGTCACAAAGATCCAGCGTGAAACATCTGAGATTGTGATTACAAATGGTTTTGGTGATCTATTCCAGGTTCCCTGGATTTCTGGAGGAAGACTTGTGCGTGGTGGTCTGCTGTCCCCTCCTGTGCTGCAGCAGGCTACGAAAGCAGCGTGGGGAAGGCAAACAGGAGCTGTGCATTGTTAAAATGTCAGTGGGGAGAGGTTTTGCATCCTTCCTTCATGCCAGGCTGTGCTGAACCTGGCAGGGTTAAACGTAATCACAGACGGCATCCGCACTGGAGAGAGGTGTTGATGACCTGTCACCGAGATGTGTGGTGGTGGTTGGAGCTGGGGATAGGCGTGATGTGCTGTGTGACTGCAGCCAGCAGCCTGGGGCTGCACCGCTGCTGCTTTGTCACAGCGAAAGCTGCTCTCAGCCTCATCCTTAGAGCAGGTGATGGTAGTTGTGGGGCTGGGAACACAGCCCTGATAGCCGTGTCTCTAATGGACTGGCTTGTGGGGACAAGCAAGGGTTAATTCCTAACATTGTTTTATGGGCAGTACATGTGGTAAACAAGATTATCTGTAATGAGATTAGCTTTGGACAGGCTGAAACACTGATGAGTTCATCTTGGTCTGAGGCAATCTGGAGGCAATTGCAGCATCAGAGAGGGTCTGCAGTGGTGCTGGGTGTCCCGGCGGGGCAATGGCCTGTCCTTGGATGGCTGGTGTCCCACTGCAGGTAGCAGGCAGCTGGCATGCATCTCACAGGATCCTCCTGTGCAGGGGGTGGGAAGGGCCCTGCAGAGCTCCTCCAGCCCCAGCCCCTGCTACAGCAGCTTCCCCTGGCTCAGGGGGCACAGGAACGTGTCCAGGTGGGTTTGGAAACCTCCCGAAAAGGAGCCTCCACATCCTCCCTGGGCAGCCTGGGCCAGGGTTCCCTCCCCTCAGCACCAAAGGAGTTTCTCCTCCTGTGCCAGGGGAACTGTTTGTGTTTCAGGGAAATCAACCTGGTAGCAGAATGAAGTCTTTGGCTTCAGAAAAACAGTTCTGTGTTCCCACATTATTTCCTTGTCACCTTGCACACAGCCCCTCCAGAGCAGCCTCCCACAGAAAACAGCACAGAAAGGCATAAACCCAGACAGGAGTTAGGACAGGGAGAGCCAGGGTGTTGTCACTGGAGGCACTGCACTGCTGGGCAGAGCTGGACACACACCTGCAGCCACGGCCTCGGCCACGCTCCTGTTTGCTCACGTAACCCCAGTCCCTGATCCTGACCTCTGGCACGCTCAAACCAGCCCTCAGATCGCTGTGGTCTCGCAGTGGTCTGCATTGGATTGAAATCTGTCCTTGTAGTGCTGTTGCAGGGAAGGACTGACATGGTTTGATGCCATCCAGCCCGTCCCTGCTGTGAGCAGGTCCCCTCAACCCCGCGCTGCCGCAGTGATGCTGGGACGCGTGGCTAAGGGAGGGAGGACTATCGACCCTTCAGCAGGCGGTGTTCATTCTCCCTGCCACTGCCACTTGGTGCCTCTGGACCCTTGACTTTGCTGGCCAAGTCTCTGTGTGATCCATCAGCTTTTTGATACTCGAAATCCAAGTCGGTTTGGTGATTCTGTTCTCAGTCAAATGCTAAATGGTTGTTCTGCTTTCAGCAATTAGTCTTGCTAACACATCTAATTTCTGTTGTTAACAGAGCAGTGTTTGAACTACAAGTCTTTGAAGCCAACCTACTCCTTTCTTTTCCCGTTGCTTTCCACTGAAGGCTGTGTCTGAGAGTGCCAGACTACAACTACGCTGCTGAAACTTGATAAAGTACTGCGGTGGCAACAGCAAAGGGAACAGAGTGAAGGCATGGAGAGGAAAGCCTCGCAGGATTCCAGCTTGCAGCCGTTTTACTGAGCGACCCGGCAGTCATGCTGCCTTTCCCGTGGCAGCACGAGGTCCTGCAGCACACCCCGAGGGCTCTGATTTAAAGAGAGGGAATAATAGATAACCACCAGGCTGTGTCAAAGGAAAACACAGCACCCTTATGATAGGGATGCTACAAGATTGCTGAAGCTGCTTTCACAATGAGGCCAGAGAATATATCCAGCAGGGCAGGGCCTCTGGAAAGTGGCAAGAGGCAGGCAGTGTGTACAAGCTGGGGAGCAGCAAACCAGAAGTGGGGTGGCCTCAGCCACACAGCGGAGTGGTTGGAGGACAGGAGGTACTGCACAGCAGCTGGCTCTGCACACATCACAGCACCAGCACGCACCGAGCAGGGCAGGTCACTTGGGGCAGCTGGCCCTGACTCGTCTGGAGGTTCAGCTCCTGTGGCTGCACCCTCAGGGGCACAGCTGATGGGCTTTTCTGAACGTGTGGAAGGATGAGGAGCTTGAAGCGTGTGCTGTGAGTATGTCACCACGTGGAGGGCGGGTTCTCCGGCTGTCTGCTGCTTGGCCACTGCCTTTAGAGTCCGTGTGTTACTCTCTTCCCCGTGGATTAACAGAGACTAAGCTGCTGTTGTGCCAGCCCTGTGCTGAGGAGGGGCTGGAAGGGGGGTTTTCACGGACCAGGGTGCTGGTGCTCGCTTGAACTGCAGCTCAATTACCCAAACACCTGATGCTTTATGCATCAGGGCACCTGACGGCATCTGTAATGGTGTTAAGTTATGAGCACTCATGGAACGGGGTGTTAGACTCTAATTGTCATACTTTTCTTCTGGCAGCCTTCAACTCCCCTTAGATTAGTAGCTCCTATAACAATTATGGCTGCCAAATTAAGCCATCTGTAAACACTAAAACTTGCAGGCTCTTACCAAACCCACAGCAGTCCTGCTTGGGAAATAAGTTCTGCATCTTTTCAGCTGTCTGCCAGGAGAAAGGCACAGGGGCTAGTGTGTGCCCTGGTCCTGGGTGCTCCTGGTCCCTCCCAGCTCAGCCCTGCTGCAGACACGCCGTGGCACACGCTGCCAGGATGGAGTGTGACAGCAGGGTGGTGTGAACCTGCAGGGCTGCAGCAGCAGCTGCTGAGCAGCTTCCCTGCTGTGGCTGCTGGTGACATGGCTCTGTTTGTTCTGCATCCAGCATCGAGGAGGCATCTGTCCAGTAGCAAAGGAAACCTTCTTCTCTCGTTGTGTGCAGCAAACCCTGTGTTGCTGCAGCCTGGTGTAGGAAGCAGTGAGGGCAGAGAATAGCGGTGCTCTGAGCTGGGGTAGCAGCAGCAGGGCAGGCAGAGGGGTGAGCAGGGTGGCTGGGCCCAAGGAGCAGGAGCCACACGCTGCTGTGGGCTCTGCTGAGCAGAAATAAGCTGCCCTGAGTGGCCTTGCAGCATTCCTGGCTCTAACATGAGTCAGGAAGGAGTTCAAGCCCTCCCAGGAGTGAGGCAGTGATGCTTGCAACACATAGGGTTAACAATTCAAGCACAGAGGGGGTATGTATGCCTTAGGAGCAGGCTGGATGCTGGGGTAGAAAGCCAGAGGCTCGCTGGGTGCTGCACATCCGTGTTCCTTGCAGCAGCCATGGAAGGTGTTTGAGGGGCTGCTCAGAGTGATGCCACGGTGCAGCTGCCCTCGCTGCAGCTGCCTGAAGCCATGGAAGGTGTCTGAGGGCTGGCTCCAGAGGGACAAGGGCTGGGACAGAACTGCTGAGGAGAGGAGGGGGAAGAACAACCCTGCTGCACTCATCTCCCTGCTTGCTGTGGTTTCTGGAGCATTGCCTGGCTGCTGTCATGGGCATCACCGCGGGATGCTCTCTGACGTATGTGTTGGGGACTCAGTGGTGAGGCTTCGGGTCACCATCAGCACCCGGCATGGCTGGGGGAGCTGCTCCCAGCCTGGGCTGCGAGGGTGGCTGAGGGCTCCAAGATAGCCTGTCCTGGGAGAGCTGAGCGTCCTGAGGCAGCCTGTCCTGAGGCAGCTGCATGCTCAGGGAATGCTGAGGTGATGCTGTTTTGCTGTGGGGTGTGCAGTAAGGAGCAGGCGGTGTGAGGGATGTGCCAGGCCAGGCAGGGTGTGTGGGGTGAGGGCACGGCTCACAACCGGCATTCCAGGCTGACTTGGGAGCTGAACTGTGCTGTCATCACAGGTAATTATGGCATGCCAGGCACAGGAAGGGTCTGCACACACCCTGCTCTGGACCACAGGGCCTGTGTGGGCTCTGGCGTGCCCTGCTCGCAGCTCCAGACAGACAAGCAGAGAGACAGGAGGAGCTGCTTCCAGGGACAGCATTTTGGTTGTGTCCAAGATGTGACATTGAGCCATGTCCTGCAAGAGTGAAGGGATAGGGAGTTACTGTCTTCAGAGCAACAAAGGGCAGAGACATGCCTGTATTCGCCCCCTCAAAGTGTGCCTGTGCTACAGAAATGTGCTGCTGGGTTAACAGCAAGCAGTTCACTTAGAAGCCAATATCTTTTTACAGTGACGTGAAAACAGTTGGAAAGCCTGACAATTAATGAAGTGCAGTCGGGCTGGAGCTGTGGGGTGACAGGGGCTGTGCTCAGCAGCCGAGGGGAAAGGCCCCACAGCTGCCTGGGTCTCCTGCCCTGGAGAAACCCAAAGGGGTGCCCGTTATCCTCGGGACAGCTCTTCAGCTTGTGTCCTTGCAGTAGGGCAATAGCTTCAGTAACTCACTGCTGGGGCAGTTCAGGCCCTTGTGTGACATATGTTTAATGTTGTTTCACCCTCCCGTGCTGGTGCTGGTGCTGGGTTGGTGCTGATGGCACTGGAAGTGGCTGCCAGTATGTGAAGGCATGGCCCAGAGGGGTGAGTTGTATCCCAAAGTGGCTGTAGGGGTGCAGGGAAGAGCAGAGGTGTTGTGTGCCTATGGATAGAGGAACAGGTCTACAAGCCTTGTGGCTGAAGGGCAGGTAAATAAATAGCATCATGTGCTGGGCAGGGGCTCCCTGGTCCTCCCACCTTTGTAACTCCATAAGGCAGCTGCAAAACGCTGAGGAGTAGAGCCAGCTCTTGCCTGGGATCCAGGGCTGCAGCCTTCAGCACCTCTAACACCATTTCTTTTCCCCAGCCAGGCTCTAAGCTGTGTCTACCATAGACAAGAGCTTTGGAGATAGATGGACAGCCTTTAACAGTGCCTCACATGACTTGCTTGGAAGCAGAAGCTTAACCCTGAGCAATAATTGGCACCTGTTGAGAGTTATATATGAAATGTGGAGTATGTAAAGCACATACACACACAGTGTATTGCAGGGGAGTGTGTATAAGTCACTGTTGGTGTGTCTGAGGTTTATATGCAGCAAGATACCACTTCAGCTTAAGTAATACAAAGTCAAACTCTTTTTTTTGGCTACAATAGAGACATGTCCAATCTATTTTTGGCTCTGTCTGGCTAATTCAGCAGTGCTTGGGTAACAGTAATACTTTCCCTTCCCTTCTTGTGATGCTAATTTTATGCTGGTACCCAGAGCGTCTGTGGCAGTAGCTCTGCCTCCTGTTTGGTCTGTGTCAGTGTCTGCTGGGAAGGTAAAATGCAGGATGACTCATGTCACAGTGCCTGAGCGGGGTGCTGCTGGTGGACTGGGGAAGAAGGAAATGCTTTTTGGGGGGCTGGAGCTGGGCACTGAGCTGGGGAAGGGGCTGGAGCACAAAGGCGCTGGGGAGGGGCTGAGGGAATGGGGGGGTTGAGGCTGGAGAAGGGGAGGCTGAGGGCAGTCAGCAGCACTCTCTGACACTCCCTGACAGGAGGCTGCGGCTGGAGAATCTGTCTCTGCTCTCAAGTGACAGGATGAGAGGAAAGGGGCTGGAGTTGCCCCACGGGAGGTTGAGGCTGGAGCTGGGGCAGAACCGTTTCCCTGAGGAGAGGTGTCAGCCCCTGTGCCAGGCTGCCCAGGGGGGTCATCCCGGCTGCTCCTGACCTGACCGGCACCCGAGGGATGCTGCTGGGCGCTGCACACCGCGGCGGCGGTGGCAAACACACCCCCCCCCACCCCAGACATGCACAGCCCTGCACATGCAAACAGGCACAGCCCTGCACATGCACACTCACACACAGCCCCCCTGCACACACACACCCCCCCCCGCACATGCACACTCACATACAGCCCCCCTGCACATGCACACTCACACACA